>JAANYP010000090.1:109688-297211 GCA_020465985.1 Centrapalus pauciflorus | reverse complement strand
ACAGCTATTTCCCAACAGCTGTCGTCCCTAATTACTTCTTGCACTTCTACTCTTCCTGCCACTCTGGCCAGCCTGACCACCTTAATTGGCTCCCTATCTAATAATGTGTCTTCAAACCTTGGTGATGTGCAAGATTCTCTCGAAGTACATCTAGCACAGCTTCAAAGTTTGCTGTTCACAGCATCTGATAGGGAAAACATAGTTAAGCTGACCTCCTTAGCTGATTCTCACTCCTCTTCTCTTCAGACCTGTCTTTCCCAGATTACTGAGGTGAAGGATAACTTGGCTTACTTAGTGACTAGCCTTGTTGGTCCAAAACCTTCTACTAAACCTGCTGGCAAGCCTGCTGACTTTGTGTCTTCAGGCAGACCAGGTGTTGAAGTCGCTGCTTCATCTCCTTCAAAGGGGGAGAAGTCATCTGCCTCGAAGACTAAGTCTAAGGGGGAGAAAACTTCTTCTCCTAAGGAGATACCAGTGTCTGCAACTCACACTGGTCAGCCAGCAGATGTCTTTGAAATAGGTACAGCTGAAGGTGCCTCTCAAGCTGCTATGCCTACTCAGGCTGTCTCTCCAAACACTGCTCAGTCTAAGGGGGAGGAAGTCATTCCTGAGGACAGGCCTAGCAGTAAAAGGAGGCACTTAATTCTAACTGAAGAAGAAGAAGAAGAAGAGGAAATTCCTGAGGCTGCTGTCACTACAACATCAGCTAAAGGAAAAGAAAAGGCAGCTGATGATCCCATACCGCAGAAACAGGCAGAAATTCAATTTCACAAGGCCAGGGCTAAAGAGATGGGTCTTCCTATGCATAAGTACTTTGAGTTTAGAGAAGAACAGCTTCAAGCTCTGGAGGAATTAAGAAAAGAAGAAGAATCTGCTAAAGCTGCTAAATCCTTTGCACTCCAAGAAGCAAAGAAAATTAAAATGTCTACCTTGGAGGTGCAAAAGAAAATAATGGAAGCTGCTAGACAATCAGCAGGGGGGAAAGAGAAGGAAGTAGAGAAAGGTACTCAGGTCTCTGTGACCAAATCAACAGTACCCCATGCAAGAGCTCAATACCACTTTGACAACTTGGCTAGGAAAAAGTTTCATGATGTTGCTGAAAGGAGGCTAGCCAAGGAAGCAATTGTCAAAACTGTCCCTGTATCAAGGAAAGGCAGTCAGTGGAAGCTTAAAATAACAAGGATGGGTGCAACAGGCCCAGAATTGGAAACTTATGACCACACTGATGTAGCTTAGATGGGATACAGGGAGTGGATTGAGCTGGCAGTTGCCCTGAGTGAATCAAAGTCTGAAACTGCTAAACAGATCAGGGCATATGTCAAGAAGTTGATGGAAAGAGTAAAGGATCTTGGCCTGATATCTAAGGAAGTTAGTGAAGGTGTCTTTGTGACACATCAAAAAATAAAGGCCAGGAGGACAAGGAAGGACACAGAGATGGAGCTACTCCTTACACTGATCGAACAGGGCGACTATGCCATTGAAATGAAAGGAGTTGATCATAGCCTGCCAAGTGGAATAGAGTTTGAGGATGGCAAAATTATTGAAGAACCTGAGTTGGGGGCATTTTTTGTAGATCCCCTAACTCAGAAGAAGTGCTTCCAAAGAGCCTCAGAGCTGTACAAAGTTGATCTGAGACAACTTGCCGCCTTCAGACTTGCAGTTTCATTTAGGCAGTCTAGCAAATGGAGAGCAGCCATCTGGGATCAGCTCAGAGGCTTCTATGAAAGAGGAGAGCTCAATGATCCCAAGTTCATGATCATCAGAAGTGAAGTTGAGGAACTTGAGGATACAAGGGAAGAACTGGAAAAGATGGTTCAGGATCCTTTTCCATTGTAATGAAGTCCATCTGCCATCTGGGCAGGTGAAGAATGGAAGCTGTCCATCAGTTGGACAGGCTTACCGTTTTCTGCTCCCAACAAAAACAGTCCAATGTACATTAGTTGTACTCTATGTTACATATGTTGTAATTCTCTTTTACATTAGTTGTAAAATACATTAGTGCATTAGTTGTACTCTTGTAAAAACATGTGTTGTTGTATGTAATCAAGAATCAGTGTATATAAAAACTGATCTTTTACTTTACTGTACTGTTGTAATTTTATTTCAGCAAATGTACTGTAAAAATATATAGTGATTTTTGATAAGACCAGCTTAGACTGGTTATTGCAAATAGGGGGAGATTGTTAGGCACAAAAAGGCCTCAGTCAAACCTGTTCTACATCTGAGGGGGAGATTTATAATCAAACATGTTGATGCATTTGAAGGTTGAATTTAAGGCCTGTTATATGTCTTATTGAAACCTGAAAATGATTTGCAATATCAGTCTAAAGCTGTTCTATATGTTGCATGTGTTGCAACTAAGACAGTTTCTCCAAAGCTCTTGTCTGCTGAACAGGCTGGACATAAACTGTCTACTGCTCTACACTGTTGAGCAGCTTGGGCAATTTTAAAGTGTTCTGTTCTTTGTGAACAGAACCTGTTCTTTGTGAACAGGCTAAACACTTTATGGAATATGTTTCCAAGTCATCATGTATTGTTTTTTATTACAAGATCAGTTTACAAAGTCGAAGACAAAGTGGAAAACAGAACTGCTCAGCCTGCCCAAGCTGTTCTGTAACATGAAGACAAAAGGTTATTTGAAAAAGGGTGACAGACCTTTTTCTTATATCAAAATAGGCCTTTACAAGGAAGAAAGACGCAACGTTGACATTCCTAAATTAGTTAAAGGCAATGCAACAGTAGACAAACTAAAAAGACAAAAGTTCTGCACATGTGAAGACAAGTCTGCTTTTCAGAAAAGTGCAGAAAAGGTTATGTTGTCTTTTCAACAAGACTTATCCTTTTTCATTCCGTCCAATGAAGATGTTTCTCTTAGATCCTCTGAGTGGGTATAAAAGGAAGCTTCTAAGGACAGAAAGAGGAGTGAAGAAAGCTAAGTGCTGAAACCAAGAGTGAACGTGCAAGTATGATTTTCATGCATGCAAGCCTTCTGTGTAAATCAGTATCTGTGTGTCTAAGCTGTTTTACATAAGCTGTTCCCTTAAGTCTTGTAAATACAGTGAGTGCTTCTTAGTGAGTGTATTCATTGTATACTAGTTTGAGTTTGTCTTAGACTAGTGAACATACTGTTGTATCTGTCATCTCAGCTTGAACTATTCCGCATTCAAGCTTGTTTGTAATTAACAAATTGTTGATAATACATACAAACATTGAGAAATAGTGTGTAGTTTGTAAATAGCTGTATTCACCCCCGCCTCTACAGCTTAAAGCTATATACTTTGGGAACCTCTCGGGACCTACAGCATTGAACTCTAAAAAAATTATTCCATCATAGCAACCGTTGATGTCTGGGTGTGGTTGGGTGCTGACTAGGCATCCACATAAGCTGCAATGTCAGCACCGGGTTTGCGCAAAATAGCAACGTACCGCTAAAATAGCAACATATCATAAAATAACAACGTACTCCTAAAATAGCAACATATCATTACATAGCAATGTATTAATTTTATATATTTTTAGTCTTAAATATTATACGAACAACGTCATTTTTTTATACGAAAAATTAAAATTTTGATCGGTTGATCATTTTTCTCCGTTCGAAATAATTACAAAACGAAATTTCCGTCGTTTTTTACATTCGAAAAAAATTGAAAACCAATATAATGCATCATTATTTTATATAAATGGTTCTTTTTTTCGTTTGAACAAATTAAAAATCATGATGGTTCATTGATTTTTCCCGTTTAAAAAAGTTTAAAATTCTAATGGATGGTTGTTTTTTCCGTTTCAAAAAATTAAAATTACAAATGACAAAATATTTCAGTTTTCTATATATTCGAATGGAAAAAAGAAAATAAATTGGTTTTATACTTCGAACGAAAAAAATGATGAACACATTGAATTTTTAATTTTTTGCCGATTGAAAAAAAATTTACGAACATTTTTTGGTTAATTAAATTAAATTTAAGTTTAAGATTATAAAAATATTTAGGATTAAAATATTTTCGGTTTTTGGTTACAAATATATAAAATTAATACATTGCTATTTTGTGATATCTTGCAATTTTAGGAGTACATTGCTATTTTACGCAGTACGTTGGTATTTTACGAGTACATTGTTATTTTGCGCAAACCCGGTGCTGACATGGCAGCTTACGTGGATGCCTAGTCAGCACCCAACCACACCCAGTCATCAAAGGTTGCTATTATGGAATGATTTTCAAGAGTTCAATGCTTTAATAACAAAAGGTAAGATGGTAGGATGCTATTTTGGACGAAATTTTTGGTAGGTTGTTGTAATAAAAACTTTATATACAATAGGTTGCTATTTTGTGCAGTTTTCCCATATACGTTCTTATCCTTCTTTATTTTCAAGATGTTATTCATGGAAAATTTGGATTCACTTGAATAAATGAATAATAAGTTTACAACAAGTTAATTTGATTAGTTATAGTTTTATAGGATTTACAGGTCAATTTGATTAGTCATGGCCTTATGAGTTTATTTTTACAGGAAAACATGAACGTTTTATCTCGTTAATTAATAATTGGTTTTTTATTTCTTTAATTTGTAAGAGTTAATTGTTGTCTCTCGATTGATTTGATAAGAAGAAGAAGTGGAAAAGAATAAAAAGAATAATAAAAAGACATCTAGGTGCCATTGCTTATAACTTTTTTACTTGTTTTAAATATTATTTCCATTATAGTCTATACAATTAATTAACAGCTAAACTTGTTTTTCGAATTTTATTATTAATAATAACATGCGTGAGGATGAGACGTTTTAAGTATTATTTCCATTATAGCCTAACTAAGTTTCAAACTAAGTAGTATGTTGTATGTTACAAATTTTTAGAGGGCGTTGTTTTATATTACGCCCTGGGCATGCAAATGTTCAAGACCGGCCCTGGTTAAACGAACTTATCTTATGTTCGAAGTTTATTAAATTTGTAGGGCACGTAAGTCACACAAACATACACACTACGCTCGTTTGCTTTGCGCCTAAAAAAGCTGGTTTTGACACGATGACATCTAAGCTACAGTCAGGGATGATCTCGTTAGTGTATAACAAGCCGTTCGACTTTTCGAGATTATTCTTTGGAGAACTTATGCAACAAATTATGGCGCCAAATAGGGAAATATTTTTGTTATACCCGAGGTTTGTGATGATGATTATCAGGAACTTTTTTCCGAACTTGCCGCCTCTGCTGGAAGTGGTCGTGGTAGCAGCGATTGATAAGCGAATTTTTACAAACTGCCAGTGCTATAATTCAAGAAGGTTTGAGAATGTTAGGCCCCCAATGACTCCATCGTTTGGAGCTCTTCTCAACCCAAATTTTGTTGCCCCAGAAGGCGATGATTGGATTGTTAACGAGTCCCAACAGCAAGGACCGACACAAGCACAGGTTGCTCCAGTTCAGCCTATACCTCAAACAGCAGAGGTAGTTGTGGCTAACACAGCGGTAGCTCTGGCTGACCCGATTCAGGAAACATTAGAAGAAATTTTCACTCAAGGGGTGCAGTTCAAGAATCGGTCATGGAGGAGTTGATTCAGGATATTCTTCAACCGCCTGAGGCCATGTACAATATTTTTTAAGATATTGAGAACTATTAGTCAGAGAATGCTACTGAGGCTGTTGACACAGACACGGAAATTGATTCTGAGACTGTGAGTGATGTCAGGGAGGCTGCAAATCCCTCCACTTCGTTCGATACACATGGAACTCAGCTCAACCATCCTTCAGTCTACAAGATGAAAAAGAAGATGAAGATTTTGTACTGGCAAAACAGTCGTTGGTTTCTAGGCAAGAATGGGCTAAAAGCCAACGCCTACATCAAGCAGAGTCGTCTACATCAATCGCCGTTCCATCATCAACCACCGCCATCACTCCATCAATATCAACATCGACATCGACAGACGCCCACACCAATAATCAACTAAAAGCTAAAGTTGATTTCCAAATAGTCCAAATTTTTCAGCTATCCAAGGCGGTTAGTGAGCTAAAACAACATAATGCCTTGTTAGATCAACACAATGCAGAGTTAGACAAGACTGTGGTGGCTCAACAACAACAGATCGCTACACCACAGGCCCTGCCAGAGCAGATTTTGAAGGATCGTGCTGCTCAGGGGGAGTGTAGTTGTAAAGTAGATGAGCTGAGGGTCAAGAGAAGAGGAGACAGAGGAGATGACCCAAGTGCCTAAAAAGCAAGTGAGCTAGTAGATCTTTCAAAACAGACTGCTCAACAAGCTATAGTTCAGGGGGAGTCTGGTTCGTTTTCTGGGGTTTGATAAGGATAAGGGGAGTTTGACGATTACATAGATAAGGAGGAGATTGAAGATGGGGAATTCATTCCTGAGGGTGTAGCTGACTGGAAATCCAATGACGAGGTAGTTATGGATGAAGATGATGAAGTGAATGAAGTGGTCATAAATAAGCAACCTGTCACAGAGCTATACGAGAATGAAAAGATTTGATGAAACAAGGATTGATCCATTGCCTAAATGTGAAGTTAAAGAGTTGGCATGGAAAGATTTGATCAACTTGGGAGACGACCAATATGCTGAAGTTATAGCAAAAATTATTTAAATAGAGGGTCGGTCTGGAAGGTTTGAGAGAATTAAGCCAAGTGTAGGAAAGTGAGTCATGGATGAAACAAGGATTGATCCATTGACATGCAGGCCATGGATGAAGATGTATTATAACCTATTAAGTTCTTGAAGAAGGTTCCATTGAAGATCATGCCACAAGACGTTCTGAGGAACATGAAGTGGTGGTATGTTGACAACGAGACAGCTGAAGCAATAATGGAAGATGAAGACGAGAAAGTTATTTTGAAGGTATATGATCCCCTGCATCTTGTAAATCTTTCTCAAGGTGACTTGAAGAAGCTTCATGAGTAGCCAATCTATTTTCATGAAGGTTGGAGCTCAGAAGGTAAAAAAGACCCGAAAGTAGTTAACGATTGCATTGAACAGGGTCTACATGTAGGTAGCAGTTTAAATAAGCCTAGTTCTATAGAGTAATGAATATCTACTAGAAGCTATCGTCAAGGGGGAGTCTATTGGTACAACCTGTGTGACGATAGCAGTGTAGGTTTGTAATAGATAGTCATATGTAATAGATAGGGCCTTATTAATACAAGTCATGTATGTTTGTTCACGATTGTGTATGGCGTTTACATTTGCAAGTTATGTTCATGATTGTGAAGATAAGTTATTGAGGTAATGAACTAGTGAGAATAAGTTCTTAAGGCATAGGACACGAACTTAAGTCACACAAGTTCGTACGAACTTAGCTAACCGAAGTTTGTATCTTCATGGGCTTGAACTTGTAAGTTCGTGATACACAATAGTTTACTAAATTCGCTAGCCAGGGAATTTTTGAAATTGAGAATAATTGTTCATGAAGGAAGGAGTCCCTGATTTGATCTGTTAAGTTCGTTGGGATTATTTGGAGCCTTGATAAGTGTCGGCAACAAAATTTTCGGTGCCTTTCTTTTCCCTTATTTTTAAATTAAATTCTTGGAATAGAAGGATCCACCGAATCAATCGAGGCTTGGTATCCTTCTTCGCCAATAAATGTCTTAAAGGGATGTGATCTGAGAACACAATTACTTTTGCCCCCCCAAATATATGATCTAAATTTATCTACCCTAAACACTACGGCTAATAATTCTTTTTCCGTAGTCATGTAATTAATCAGTACCTCATTAAAGGTTTTACTCGCGTAGTAAATAACCACCGGCTTTTTCTCTAATCTTTGGCGTAATACAACATCTACTGCATAATCACTTGCATCACACATGATCTCAAAAGGTGTAGACCAATCTGGAGATTGCAGAGTTGCTGCTTTAGTTCATTTTTATTTAAGTTTCTCAAATGCTAGAATACAAGCTTCATCGAAATTAAACTCAACATCCATTGATAGAAGATAGCATAACAGCCTCGAGATTTCACTGAAGTCCTTAATAATCTTATTCCGTTCATATTGGTGGGGGGGGGGGGTGTGGAAGTGCAGATATCAATTGGACTTTTGCTTTGTCTACTTCAATGCCTTTTTCGGACACAATGTGACCCAAGACTACCCCTTCTTTCAACATGAAGTGGCTTTTCTCCCAACCTAAGACTAAGTTGGTTTCAGTTCATCTCTTTAGGACTTTCTCTAAATGTCCTAGAGAATCTTCGAATGTTTTATTTAATATGGAAAAGTCGTCCATAAATATCTCAAGAGAACCACCCACCATATCTGAAAAGATAGCCATCGTACAATGCTGGAATGTGGCAGGCGCATGACATAGACCGAATGGCATCCTTCGGTACAAAAAGGTGTCATATCGACATGTAAAATTAGTTTTCTCTTGATCCTCTGGATGGATTTGAATTTGATTATAAATCGAATAACCGTCGAGAAAAGAGTAAAACTTTTGGCCTGCTAACTTCTCCACAATTTGATCTATTGTAAGGTCACCTACCTACGGATCCAATCTTGACGCGACACCGTCCAATGAGTGTGGAATCCTCGTTAGGGGCTTAACGGATTGATCACACACACGAAACACGGAGACCAACACGATGATAGACGTAACAACGGACGTCCCGACACGTGAATCTCTCTAAGAACACTTTGCTAATCGCACACAAGTTCGTAATCGCCTCACACACGAATTTCTGCCAAGATCTTTAATAAAAACTGATTAACTCTTAATTATAACCATTAACTTCAAACATGGCCTGGACAAGTTCGTGAAGGCCCAAGCCCACGAACTTGTCCACCAACAAGTTTGAATCCTGGCTTTGAACTTATTCTAGAACTTGGCTTTGAATTTGTTCTAGAACTTATGTTTGAACTTATGTTTGAACTTATCTTTGATCTTAAGAAAACATCAATCACAAAAAAGTTCAAACATATATAGAATCAATATCAACCAATATCAAACATATATCAAACATACGTATTAACGTGCAATTACGAAGAATTGAACTATTACAAAATATTATCTACACTTAGACTGCTATTGTCACATAGGATGCACTAACAGACTCCCCCTTGACGATAGCTTGTAACTAGATATTCAATAAGTCTAAGTCCTAGGCTTATTCAAAATGCAACCTGCATACAATCTCTTCTTTATAAAAACCCTTACAACTTTCTGAAACTTCCTGCCTTCAGATTTCCAGCCTTCATGAAAGAAAATTGGCTGATCATAAAGCTTTTGCAGGTCATCTTTGGATAGGTTGACAAGGTGCAATCGATCGTATACCTTCAAAATTGTCTTCTCTTCTTGATCCTCCATTACGGCTTCAATTGTTTACTTATCGACGTACCACCACTTCATATTCTCCAAAACATCCTGTGGCATTGTCTTTAATGGAACCTTCTTTAAACATCTGATTGGTTTTGTAAACCATCTTAGCCCATGGTTTCACTGTATGAGGATTTATTCTTGTTTCATCTTCCACTCTCTTACCTGATCTTGGCTTATGGCTTTCAAACCTTCCAGATCGACCCTCCCTTCTGATAATTTTAGCTACAACTTCAGCATAAGGGTCATCTCCTAGGTTGATCAGTTCTTTCCAGGCTAACTCTTCACTTCACATTTTGGCAATGAGTTGAAGTCTTTTAGCGTTCTTCTCAAATACTGTAGACCATCTATTCTTTTCAGAATAAATAGCTGCAGTTCTTTGTCACGGAACCAGCTTAGAATCCCGCCTGATAACTTTCTCGGACTTGGTAGTCTCATCTTCTTCTTTACTGCCAAGGCAGTCTTCTTCTCTTCTTTCCTAAACCATAACCTCATATTCTCTTCTTTAGATTGTTCCCTGTCAGCTGTATCAGATTCTGATTCTTTGGGATCAAAACCTCATCAACATTATCATCATCATCTTCTATTACGTCATCTTCGGATTTCCAGTCTAGAACAGCCTCAGGAACGAATTCTCCTTCTTCCAGTTCATTCTGATCTAATCCGAACTCATCTTCATCATCTAGATCTATCAGAGCCCCTATCATCTCTTGTTCAAAAACCTCTGAGGCTTCAGGAGCTTTTCCTTTCTCTTAAGCTTCACCTCCTCCCACACTTGAAGAACCATGCTCCCCCTGAACATTTGCTTGCTGAGCAGTCTTTTGAGAAACATCTGCTAGCTCACTTTCTTTCTGTGTGCCTAGATCATCGCCTTCTTCATCATCTCTCCTAAGACTCCTCAATTCATCACCTTTGCAGCTGCTCTCCCCCTAAGCTTGGAGATCTTTCATTATCTGCTCAATTAGGATCTGCATAGTCAAAATTTGAGAGCGCTGAGTCGTTAAGTATTCTTGCTGAGCAGCAACAGTCGTTTGAAGCTTTGTATTTTCTAACTCCAGTCTTGAATTGTGTTGTTGCAATTCTTTGACCTCTGTTGAAAGCTGGTATATTTCGACTGTTTGGAAGTTCACTTTGCTCTTTAACAATGTAAACCGCTGGTATTACGTGAATGTAGTCGAGATGGATGGAATGGAGGCGGATATAGATGGAGCTACGGTTGATGTGGATGGAGCGTCAGTTGACACAGATGGAGAAGCAGAACTATATGGAGCTCCTTGCATGAATCGATGCCTCTTTGCTCTATGCCTAGGAGCAACTGGAGCTGCTTCTTCTAAAGCAAAATCAAAATCATCGGACTCTTCAACACGAATTACGGGCCTTGTCATTTTCCTACGGTTAACAACTACTCTTCATCCATGTGTGCCGATGGTGACAGCCGGATCTTCAGCCTCTGTCTCCTTAGAACTAGATTCGGATTCAGACTCGGAGGCGGTCTCGACGTGACCCTCAGCCTCAGCCTGTTCCCTAGCATCTTCTTCTTCGGCATGACCCTCTGTGCCTGCAGACTCGGCATCAGGAGGTTGATATTCATCTATTTCCATGAAAATGTCATGTACATCAGCTGGAGGTTCCAAAATGTCTTGAACCAGTTGTTCAGCTATATCTTCCTCCGCAGCTGCTCCTTGGACCCAAATTTCCTCCAACGTTTGCTCCCGTTGTCAAATTGTGGAGCCGAACTTGATGGCCTAGCAGTTTCAGTGGCTGGTTAGGAGCGGGGAATGGTTCTTGCAGCCGGAGTTCTTCTTGCCGGTGCTCTTTGCTGTTGCTGCTGCTGTTGTTGTTGTTGTTATTGTTGTGGGGCTTCGCCAATTCAATTTTCTCCTTCTGGAGCAACAAAATCTGGATCTATCACTGCAACAAACAACGATGCCACCTAAGGCCTGACCTGCTTAGCCCGACGTGCATTATGGGTCTAGCAGTCAGCTAAAATACGTTTATCAATAAAAGCAACACCACTTTGCTCGGGTAGTGGTGGCAGATTCGGCAAAAAATGTCGGATAATCATCATGATAAATTATGGATACATCAAAAATCGTTCCCTGGCCTGAGCGGTGATCTGATTGACAAACTCTCCAAAAAACATTTCCGAAAAGCTAAACCTCTTGTTATACACCAGGGCAACCAGAGCAGATTGCAGCTTTGACACCATAGTGTCGAACCATGCCTTCTTTGGTGCAAAGCACACCATTATAACATGGACTAGAGACCTCCATTGTCCAATTAATCCACTTTTCACATATGATGTCTTCATTATGTCTTGCGCATAACCCATTCTGAAAAATGCTGCTTGCCTTATGGGTAAAGGCAAATCTATTGGGCCTGCTTCTTGATCTTCGGTGCCCAACTATAAAATCTGCCTCAACATGTTTGCAGAAAACACAATAGGTTGACCGCCTACTCTTGTACGTAATACAGTAGGGGTAACTGAGCAATCCACCTGAAGGTGCTCCACAAATTGCCTCACATAAGTCAGTGTGATTTGCAGATTGTGCGTCAATGCATATGATACCCTAGACTGCGTCAGGAACTCAATCATCTGACGGTTGGGTTGAGCTTCCAGCATTTGTAAATCCAGAGCGATGACCATATTATGCTTATTATAGAAAGCACGGTCTCCCATATCTGAACACAAAATCACCAATCAAAAAATAGAAATTAATTTAAAATTTAATTTGTTATATTCGAATTTGCATAACTTCGAACTTAAACAAATTCGAGAATGTTGAAAAGCATTCGAACTTAATTAAGTTCAAAACATCCATTCGAACATGACTAACTTCGAACTTATATATATTTCAACAAGTTCGAACTTTCTGACAAGTTCGAACCTGAAGAACAAATTCGGAGTCGGTCACTTTCAACTTAAAACTATGATTTTAACCCCATTTGACTTAATTAACCGTGTAATCTAGTCCTATTAGGTTCAAATCTATGTTATGTATCATTTATGTTAAGTTTTATCTTTTAAAACTTGTGATATTAAGTCACCTAGTCACCAACCTAAACATCTCGAAAAATGGTCGTTCTTGATTCTAAAAATACTTTGTATATAGTAGTTTAATGTCCTAGAAAACCAAAGCCTAAAACGTTTTGGAGCTTGGTCAAAAACAGCCTCAAAGTAGGCCGAAAAACCTCCGAAAAAGCTGGAAAATTATATATTTATATAAATATTATAATATATAGTTTATACTATATTATATAATTTTCCAGCTTTTTTCGTGAGGTTCGGCCTAACTTTGAGGCTTGTTTTGACTCAAGCTCCAAAACGTTTTTAAGTCCCTATTATCTTTACGTGCTCGATTTAACTCATCCGTGTGCATCACTCATCAATCTTAACGCCTATAATATACATTTTTCGCTCATTAAATTAAAAATAGAATAATATATATATACTATATATATATATATATATATATATATATATATATATATATATATATATATATATATATATATATATATATATATATATATATATATATATATATATATATATATATATATATATATATATAAACTTCACGTTTTAAGTGGGTTTTATTTATAAACTTGTAATGTTGGATTATTTAAGTCATAAAAATCTGTAAATATATATATATATATATTATCATATATTAGAGATATTAAGTCCCTATTATCATTTAGGGCTCGATTTAACTCACCCGGTGCATCATCCATCAACTTACGCTAAATAGCATTTTTCGCTCGTTTTTTCCGTCACAAGCACGGTGAGTCTTCATAGCCCCTATTTTCACTATCTATTGGGGTTGAAATACATGCACTGTTTTCATATGGACATCAACACTGTTTATTTCTTATATGTATTAAATGTGTGGATCCATCAGCCCTCAAATCATGAACCGTTAATTGCATTTATTTGCAATCGCGAATATATTGTCGATAGATCTATCGGGAGTCATGTCCCCCATTCGGGTTAGTTCGGCTCGGCTAACAGCGTGTGCATATATATTCAACACACGGTATTACGTATGGGAATATTGCATAGGGCAAACTCATTTAATTAAGCTTCGGTTGCATGATGGTTTATGTAATACATACACGGAATTTATGCTTTATAAATTCAACTCATCTGATAATGTCCATACAACTGGTCTTTTCGCGTAAACCTATGAGCTCACCAACAATTTTTGTTCACGTATTTTAGCATGTATTTTCAGGAAATTAAGGCAAGTATGCCTTCGGACGTATTTTCTTTCAAGCTTCCGCATCCATGGAGTCGCATGCATATTCAAATTAACGGAGATTTAGCTGCATTATTTTGGATATTTTAATTATGTAATTAAATCTCTGTATTTTGCGAACTCCTTTACTCATATCAGACTATGTAAAACATTGCTATGCTTTAAAGCTTTATCGATGTATTTTAAAAACGTCCATATAGTGGTCGTTCGTTATGATTATGGTTACGCTTCCGCGACGTCACACTTCGTTGCCAACCGGGGTAACGGGGTGTGACAAAGTGAAACGTGAGTAATCGTCAGTGATAACTAAACAATACCATCTACCACCTATACTCCTTTTGTTGATTGGACTAAGGAGACCCATATGCAGCCAATCGAAGGTGGAAGCTATCGAGTTCTGAGTCTTTGACTTGTGTGACTTCTTGTGTTGTTTTCCTACCTTGCACGGGACACACTTGTCATCAAACTGAAAACTCTTCAGTTGAACACCTTGCATCAGACCATGTTTAGTGATGTAATTAATTTTCCTTAGGTGCAAGTGTGCCATGCGTCTGTGCCATAAAATAGATTCTGATTCTGAAGCTTTGGAAAGTAGACAAATTGTTCCTGTCGAAGAGTCTGATATGTTCATGTCCATCATGTACAGATCATTCTTCCTTGGGGCTCTCATCATGATCCACTCTTCAGGTATTTTGAATCCCGACTTCAGCACTAACGCTTCACGTTTAGTAAAAATTATCGAATTCTTCTTATCACATATCTGAGATACACTAATGAGATCTTGATCAAGTTTATCAACATGGTAAACTTGATCAAGTGTGATTGTCCCATTAGTGACCACTCCTGTTCCTATGATATGACCTTCCTTGTTCCCAGCGAATGATACAAATCACTTGTTACCTCCCTTGAAGTCTATGAGTAGACTCCTTTTCCCAGTCATGTGACGAGAGCTACCACTGTCGACAAACCATTTGTTGTTTAGACATGTAGTTAGCTCCTGCACATGAAAGAAAAACAAGTTAAATATCATGGGGAACCCAAGCCATGACTGACTTGGTAATACAATTCTCATCCACATACTTGAACTCTTTCAAATACCCATCTCTCCTTTTAGTTGACTTGGGTTTTTGATTGAGAGCCGGTTATGGTGCAGAGTGATTAAGATTCACTCTTGGCCTTTGGATTGGCATTTGTGGTTGAGCCCTAGAATAGTTTCTATTATAATGCAATTCAGTTTGATATCCCTGGGCTCTACCTGGTGTCTGTTGTCTTTGAGGAGTATGAGACCTAACTAGAGTGTAAGTCCTTCTAGGTGTTGTACTCCTATAGCCTTGTTGTGCTCCTAACCTAGACTGACTAGGGACTCTATTCGGAGAATTAGTCCTAATCACTTCTTGCTGTCTGACCGACACCGGTATTTGTTTAACAGGTATCCTAGGTGTTGCATTCACATCATCTCCATATGTTGAGAGTTATTTGTGCTAGCAATTCTAGGTACTGGTTTTAGGATTGGTTGTTCTGCCTTTCCTACAGTAGGTCTAGACTCTGGTTTAGAGAGTGTAGACTCCACTTTCTTGTAAGGACAGCTAGACGCAACATGTCCCTTCTCGTGACATCTAAAGCATGACATCTTATCAATCGACTTCTTATAAGTGCCCTTTGATTTAGGTGTCTCACTAGTGTCATTTTCTTTCATTTCAACTACAGTGATTACTTCCTCTTGCTAACTATTAATTTCAAGTTTAGCTTCTCCTAGAATTGTGTCACTAGTAGACTGCACAAACTTGACTTTCTTAATCTTAGAGGTAGTATTAGACACCTTAGTTGACTAATGCTTATCAGATTCAGTTCCAGTTGCTACCTCTGATTCGACTGGTTCATCGGTTTTACCCTGAGTTTGAGGCACATAATTATTGTTGAAAGGTGGAGGACTCCCTTGATAACCTAATCCAACTTGTTTCTTAGACTGCTGTTGAGCTTCTAAGATCTTTCCTAGGTTTAGTGACGAGTTCCTAAACTTTTGAAGCTAACTATTTACCTTAGCAACCTTAACTCTTGATTCTACAAGTTCTACATCCTTAATGGTAAGTTCTTTGATTAAAGCTTCAACATGCTCTTACGTAAGTTCTATCCTGACACATTGTTCACTTAATTTGTCTTTTAGAACTATGACATCCTTAGCATCTACTTTCAGCTTATTCCTTAGATCTTCCTTAACATCTAGAAGACTAGCATTATCTGATTTTACCAATTGGATCTGAGCAGTTAAGTTGTTATGTGTTTCTAGCACTAAGTTTAATCTATCATTTTAAGTAACAATTAAAACACATAAATCATGGAATGTAGAAAAAAAATTAGAGTTACCTTTTTGTGATCTGATTCCACGTTAGCCATTTTAGCAGCAAACTCCCGAATTGACTGATTCTTTAACTTTTCCACCATCAAATGTCTTGTATTGTTCTTCTTGGTGTCCTCTGCAATTTCTTCAGTTCTGTCATCCCCAGTCTCAGTTCCTTCAGCCATAAAGGCTCTAGCATTCGACTCCGGATGAGTACTCCAAATCATAAGTTCCATCAAGCTATCTGTTAGATGACTCATTTGTTTATAGACCAGCGATGGCTGCTTGATTCCCAGAACCACCAGATTGATATTTTCCTTGAGTCTGATTCTGATAGTTCCCTACTTTGGGTCTTTGACACTCTCTTGCAAAGTGTCCCATGCCTTGGCAATTGTAACACTTAACCTTTGATTTGTCAAACCCAACTTTGATGTTGCCTATGTTCAGATTTCTTCCCGTCCTCTTCATGACCCTCTTGACCCTTTGAGTCACCATGGCCAGTTGCCATTGTAGGTTCACTTCCTCTAAGTCATTAGGATATACCTGATCGTAGTCTTCTTCCCATAACGCAGGATCGTTTATCTTCCCTTGAACGCAATTGTCGTACGCCGCGACAAATGAAGCCAAAATATTTAGATGATCTTCAGCCGATTTTGCACTCATTGGCATATTTGTGTATCCTTCAGACGTAGACGCTGAATGAGTTTGTTTTTCTTCTGGTTTAGAAAACCTTAAGAATGCCCTGCTACTAGATTCCTCTGTCTCCACTGGAATGGATTCTTCTCCCGAGAAGAATGTTGTGGCCCCTGACTTCAATTCACCAGTAATTGACGGTTTTGATTTTCCAAAATACATTTCTGGATCTTGAACCTGTTCAAACTCCCGTTCTTTCTTCTACAACTTGAAGTTATATGCCCTCAGCGTTCCAATTACTCCTTCAAGAGTGAGTGTCTTAAACTTCTCTTCATCATGCTTTATTGACGCTGTGTACATCTCCCACATCGCCGGTAAAGCATCTAGAAGCTATTCTATCTTCTCAGTCTCTTGATAGTCGACATTGTGATTGTCAAGCTCAGTTAACAGATGATGGAATCTAGTATTTGTCTCATCTAACGTCTCATTTTTTAATGCCTTGAAAATAGCAAACTGTTGTTTCAGCATCTCGGTTCTACCCTTGCGAACCCTTGGATTTCCCCCATACCTCTTCTATAGAGCATCCCATATCTCTTTAGAAAACCTATGATTTCTTAAAGTGTGTAGGATTTCTTGAGGTAACACCATTCTGATTATTGAGAATGCTCGGTTTTTGGCCTCATAAAGTTTCTTGTCATCATCCTTCATATTGTGATCAGTTAAGACTCTTTGTCGGCCCACTAACTCTTGCGTAGGAGGAATACATCCCTCATCGATACAAATCTACATATGCATGTCGTTGAATTGAACAAAATCAGGAAACATATCCTTCCACCATTAGTAGTCCTCCAATTTTATCAACTTTGGCGGACAATTTGCTTTGCCGACCTCGTGGTTCATTTCTATAAGTTTTTTCAAACTCGACATTCTTTCTAAACTTTTTGTTTTCGAACATAAATAATTTAATTTAAAAATTAATTTAAAATAAACCCTTCGAACTTAGGTAAGTTTGAATTAATTTAATTTTAAATTCGTTTGGAAATTAAATTCGAATTAATTTAAGTTCAAACTCAACAAGTTCGAATGACTGCAAGTTCGAGAAAACCCTTGAAATTCTTACAAATTCGAACCTCAGACAAGTTCGAAGAAACCCTCAATTTCTGACAAGATCGAATCTGGCAAGTTCGTTTCTGAAAACTTCGAATCTGACAAATTCGATTCTGACAAGTTCGAACCTCGGCTAAATTCGAATGAAGCCTTAATTTAAGTTCGTGAGAAGCGTATTTTGACAAGTTCGGATGAACCCTAATACCCCCTTAAGTTCGAGCGCCGCAAGTTCGAGAAACGGTAAAAAATTCGATTTTTTCAAGATTTCAGATTAAGTCAGTGTTTTTATGACTAAAAACACTAATTTGGACTGAAAAACTTTAACTAATGTGAATTTTTCCCCGATACCTTGCTTGTAGAACTCAGAAAAACTATAAAAACGTGATATTTCCGGTAAGAATATCAAGAAACCAAGAATGTTGTATGAACACTAAGAATACGATGAACACTCTTTAAGGCCTTGATACCACTTGTAAGGTCACCTACCTACGGATCTGATCATGACGCGACACCTTCCAACGATTGCGGAATCCTCGTTAGGTGATTAACGGATCTATCACACACACGGAAACCAGAGACTAACACAATGATAGACGTCACGACGAACGACCCGACACGTGTATCTCTCCGAAATAAGTCTCTGAAAACTTCACAAGTTCGTAATGCACAATACGAGCTCTGAATACTAATCTCTGCAAAAGTCCCTAATGCAAACAGATTAACTCTTAATTATAGAGCTTAGATTCAAACTTAGCTGAAACAAGTTCATATAGGCCCAAGCTCACGAACTTGTCCACTACATGTTCGAACTTAGCTCCGACTAAGTTCAAACCCTAGCCTTTGAACTTGTTCTTGAACTTATTTTTTAACTTATGTTTAAACTTATCTTTGAACTTAAGTAAACATCAATCCCAAACAAGATCAAACATATATAACCAATGTCAAAGATATGTATTAACTTGTAGTTACAAAGCATGAACTATTACAAAAGACTATCTATACTTAGACTGCTATCGTCACACCTAATGCAATAACAGTCGGAGATGCATTTAGAGATTTCAAAGGAAAACTGGGCTACAGAGACTAAATCCTTTACTTTCATAAAAGAGGGAGATTGTTGGGTATAGATTATTTTGTTTATAAATGTAAAGTAGAGGATGCTTATTTGTAAATATCTTAAACTTGTTTATGGTATAAAAAGAATAGGTGTTGTAAATGTGGCGGCTGGAATTTGGTGAACATAGGCTTCAGTGCAGAAAAGAAATAGGGTTTGTCGATGAGAAAAACTATTGTAGTAGTCATTTTCATTGAAAACATTTACTACTCAATATTAAAATCATTTGGTTGGTTATTTTAATCAGTTCCTATTGTATTCATCTTATTTCTATTAGATTTTGATATTAACAAATTCAAATTTTAAGCTACATGCGAACGTTTATGGGAAAGCAATGGATGCTACAAATTATCGGGGCATTATTGGTTCTCTTTCGTATTTGACAGCTAGTAGGCCTGATATAATGTTTTGAACATCTGTGTGTGCTCGTTATCAAGAAAAATCCTAAAGAGTCTCACCTTGCTACTCTTAAACGTATCTATCATTATTTAAATGGAAAATATAATTTTTGGTCTTTCGTATCCGAAGGAACTTTGTTTGAACTTACTTCTTATTCGGATGCTTATTTTGTAGGTTATCGCTTGGATAGAAAAATCACAACTGGACATATACAATTCTTGGGAGACAAGTTAGCCAGCTGGTCCTTGAAGAAACAATATTGTGTTTCGACTTATACTACAGAAGCATAATATGTTGCTGCAGCTAGTTGTTGTTCACAAGTTTTGTGGATGCAAGCCCAACTGAGCTGCTATGATTTTGTATACAATAAAATTCCCATTTACTGGGATTCCAAAAGTGCAATTGCAATTTTATGTAATCCTGTTCAACATTCCAAGAACAAACACATTGATATACACTATCATTTCATTAAAGACCATGTTGAAAATGGTACTGTTGAATTATATTTTGTTCGTATTGAATATCAAGTTGCTGACATTTTTACCAAGCCGTTAGCTAAAACAAGGTTTAACTTTTTGGTATTCAAGTTAGAGATGTTGAATTTAACAAATTGATATTTTGTTTTGGACTTTTCCAAATAAATTTGATAATTTAATATTTTACATTGTTTTTTAATTGGAAGTTTTAATTTTTTCCATTGTGTTTCAATTTTTCTATAAAAATCTGTTTGTTAGAGGGGGAGTGTGGTACTAATTTTTTACATTTGTTTCTGGCGGAGTTAGCCTACATGATCGTAGAGGGAAGCAAAAAAAATTATAATTCTATTAACTTTTTAATTATAATATTAATAATATTTGTCTTTGTCGATTTTTTTAAAAAAAATTTTGTTGTTGTTTGTTTTACTTGGTTATTTTTTTAATACGTTTGTGTTTTTGAGCTTATGTTTGTATTTTGTTTTGTTTGGTGGCTGTTTGGATATATGGGACTATTTGGTTATAAGAGGAGATTTTTTGAATTTAAAACCTTATAAAAGGCGGTTCATTCACATTTGTTCACCTTTTCACTGCCTTCAAACTCAAAAATACTCTCGAAAATTCTCGATTTCTTTAAAACATAATCTCTTTTTTCAAGTGATCTGCAGTTTTAATCCTTTGTGTAAGTGTTAACTTTTTTTTTTAGTTTAAATTAAGTTTTAGGGGTTAAAACTTTCAGATTCAGGTTTGAATCTATAAAAATCGAAGTTCATAACTGTCGAATAAAAAATTTGATTTATCTTTATTGTGGTTAGGTTTTAGGGAAACTTTATTGAGAGCAATTTGTTTAAAATCATTTTTCGAGTCTGGGTATATAAGTTCTTGAGAGAGTTGATAACTTTAGGAGATTTTGTTGATTTGACTGAAGTTACTTGGGAATATTTTTTACATTTGAACTCAACTCGAGTTTGATTAACTCGAGGTACCTGGAGTCCCAATAACTCGAGCTCGACTTCATATAAGTCGAAGAATAGTGAGTCACGTGTAAGTCGAAGTACTTCGTGTAAGTCGAATGTTTCAGTTCTCAAGTTACATAGATAAAATAGTTAACTTGAGTACTTTAGACTTGTATTCAAGTCTCTAGGACTCGATCTCAAGTATGAGGGACTTGAACTCGAGTGTATTGGTTTTGAACTCGAGTTTAGTTTTCATGATCAAAGATTCATGGTTTTAATTTCAAATTCATTTTTGATGGTTTGGTGTGTTGATAGACAGTCTTAGAAGCAATCGAAGCAATTTCTATGTGACACGAATCTTGAGTCTATCAGACTTGAACTCAAGTCTATTAGACTCGAACTTGAGTCTTCTGGACTCGAACTCGTGTATGTGTTTGAGTGACCCATGTTGATTCGAGGGGGAGCATTTACTTGAAAACATAAAAAAAATTCAAACTCGAAGGTGAATCTGTTAACTCGAGCTCGAGTGCATTGGACTCGAACTCGTGTTCAATATACTCGAATTTTATACTTTTTGCTATATTTTTTGTGAAAGCTAATGTTGGGTATATTTTATATTTGTTTGTGAATGTAAAGTGAAGTGGCCTACTTGTAATTTTCTTAAATTTGGTTAGTGTATAAATTGAAAAGGTGAATGTAATAGTGCGAAGGTCTGACAGGTAGGTTTGGACAAAGAATATTGTGGCCACATTTATTGTAATCATTTGCTACTCAAGATTAATCATTTTGTTGTTGATATTAGTCTGTTCCTATGATATTCATCTTTATTTCTATTAGATTTTGATACTATCAGTTGGTATCAGAGCCTGATATGGAAATTTTTTGAGTGATTAAATCTGATTTTATTGATGTTCTTGAGTTTTTTCTCGAAAAGTTCAAAAATCAGAAAATCTCTTTGGGTTTTTGATTCTTTGGGTGTTTGAATCTCTATTTTTGATCGAGTATTAAGCTTGAAAAGACGCATCAATTGATGTAACTGCTTTTCGAATTTATAAAGTGCTTTTCGAATTTTATCAAGTGCTTTTCGAATTTTATCAAGGCTTGATCAACTTTTATCAAGAGTGATTTGAGTTTGTGTATACTTTATTCGATTTTACAAAGTACTCTTCAAGATTCATTCAGAAGGATTCGAGAGTTATCAAAAGTTCCTTAGAATTTTATTCTAAGACTTTGGGAGTCCTTCGAATTTGATCCTATTCAATCCAATATTCACTCCACTTACTTCGAGTTTGACTTTATTCTCTTCGAGATTCATGAAGTTCACTTCGAGAGTTATCACATATCCTTCGTGATTTACTCAGTATACTTCGAATTTTTCAAGATTCATCTGAGATTCATTTCACTTCACTGAATTTCACTCATTATTCCATAAAAGGTCTTGGAAGATCAAAATCAGTTAATCAAGATGTCTAAAGATGCTCTTGCAATGGTAACTAAAATCAATCCTCCGATTCTTTACAGAGGTGAATACGTACAATGGAGGGAGCGGTTTCTAGAATTCATAAGTTTTCAGGACTCGCCTGATGAGATGCTAAATGTACTGACCGATGGCCCAACAAAGTCCTTTGTCACAATCCCTGCTGTTCCAAATTGGAATCCTCCGGTTCCAGAAATGACTGAAGAAGTTCTTAATGCAAATCTGTTCGAGGCATAAAAAAGAAGGAAGCTTGGAGTCAAGACAACGATGAAGTTTTTGTTGCTATTAATCCCAAATGACAATTACATCAGTGTCACGGACAATACAACTGCCAAATCCATCTCGGATGAGGTATGCAAGTTAATGAAAGGTTCTAACAAAGCTGCAACTAACAGAGCAAGAAACAGTCTGTTATCATTTGAGAATTTTAGGGTCAGAGAAGGGGAATTACTGGAAAATACCTACTACAGGCTTGTCAACCTCATTAGTGAGATCAAGAGGAATGGTGAAACCAAATCAAACTTGGACATCAATGTCAAGTTCTTGAATGTTCTGAATCCTGAGTGGGAAAAGTATGTGATGATTATCTCACAGACCAAAGGTATTGATGAGATGGATACACATATGGTCTATGATAATTTGAATAATTACCAGGACGTTGTTTTAAGGAATGTTTTTGATAAGAAGCAAGCTGAAAAGGCAACTGCGGATTCATTGGCTCTCCTAGCTGATAAGAAATACAAATTCAAGTCGAAGAAGGAGAAGCTACTAGTTTTAAGCAACACATTTGACTCTGAAACTTCTGAATGCTCTGCAGATCTTGAAATTAAAGACATGAATAAGCTAATGGCCTTGCTGACAAAAACTTTTCAGAAAACGTTTTATCGCAAAACCGACAAATAACAAACTGTGATATAAAACTGGGTCAAGGAAGTATGAAAAGCGCGAGCAATATGACAAATCTATGAAGAGTAGTGAAAAAAAGCATGAGAAGGACGATCAGATAGAGAAATCTGTCCAAAATAGACAAAGAGCCAAAATGCTACAATTGCGGCAAGCCAGACCACTTTTCCCGGGAATGCAGAAAGCCCGTTGTCAAGAATTCTGAGTATTACACGAGAAAGACTTTCTTGGAAAAACAAAAGGAAGTTGGGAAAGCGCTTATGATAGAAGATGATCATTGCTTCAACTCTCAGATGTGAAGATATTTTAGATGTGGACGTGCACATTTGCATTAAATCTGAAATCTTTCAGGACATGTCAGAGTCTGAGAAAAGCAAGTCAGCAATGCTTGCTGAAGATGAAGCTTGGGTTGGGCTGACTGTTGAGGAAGAGGAAAATGCAAAAGTTGATGACACAGATTCAGACAATGAGCTGAGAGAAGATATTGCACTGATGGCTACAGGACGAGAAGTTAGTAGTAAAGAAAATGAGGATGATGGATCAGATTCTGAAACTTTTGACAATTCCGAGACACCTGAGGTAGATTCTATTCATGACTCGGATAATGATAACGCCTTTGAGCCATGCCACTATGCCCGAGAATGCCAAAAGCTCGTGGTAAAAATTTCTAAGTATTACACCAGAAAGGCTTTGCGGGCAAAATAAAATGAAGCTGGCAAAGCGCACATTTGCTTTAAGTCTTAAATCTTTATGAACGTGTCAGATTCTAAGAAAAGTGAGTCAACCATGCTTGCTGAAGATGAATTATGGGTTGGGCTACTGATGAGGAAGAGGAAAATGCAATAGGTGAGGACACATATTCAAAAACCAAGTTGAGAGAAGATATTGCACTGATGGCTACTTAAGTAGAAGGTTGCAGTAAAGCAAATCAGGATGATGGATCAGATTCTGAAGCTTCTGACAACTCTTAGACACCTGAGTTAGATTCTAATCCTGACTAAGATACTGATAATTCCTTTGAGCTTGAAAATAAGATAGTGCAAATGGCTTATATGCTAAAACGTTTTGAAAAATCGTTAAAAGCCGAGAAAAAGAATGTCTATTCTTTGGAAAATAAATGAATTGAGCATGCATTAGTTTTAGAATTTTACAAAGACAAGGCACTTGCTTTGCAATCTGTTTGCATTATAGAAGAAAAGTTCAAAAAACTTCAGCTTGAGAATTAGAAACTGAGTAACCCTATTAATGACATAACTGAAAAAAACTTAAATTAGCTGAATTAGAATATGCCAATTGTTTAGTAAATTACAATTCAGACATATTCTGATAAGCATCTTTCTGAAAATACAATTTTCACTCAAAAGTCATTCGTTCATACTTCAGTTCTTGAGTAGATACACTCTGATCTTGAATTGAAAATCAAAACTTTTGAGCAATAAAAGTAAAGCTCCAGGAAGTAATTCAAGATTTAGAAATAAAACTAGCAAAACAGCCTAGACTCAAATCTCAACCAGTTCAGAATTCTTCAGCTCTTGCTGACAGAATTAACTCTGAAGAAGCATTTGATCTATTCATAATCTCTAAGGTTCATCCTATAAATGAACTTTTAGTCAAAATAGATGAATTTGTAAAACCTCCACAAGAAAATGGAACTGTTAAAACTAAGCGCCATGTTGGTATCTTGAAACAAGTATCTACAACTCCCAAAGTTGTATTAGTTTCAACACATGTTTTGGAATGAATGGATAAATAAAAAGTTGTCTTTGTTCCTTCAAAATTTGATAAATGTGAATCATCGTCTTCGAATGTAACCGAAGCAAAAAGATCAGGTTCCACTCATGTTAAGAAATTTTTCAAGAATAATGTTCATTCCAATTCGACTAATTTCAGTTCTTCATTCATGTTAGATTATATTGTAAAAAGAACTTCAAAGCAAGTTTGGAGAAAGAAGCAGATTGGATACAAAAAGGACAGTATACGAACAGAGTGGAGGAAAAAGGAAAGTAGTATTACAGATAGGAATAGTTCTTTAGTGAACAATGTCTATAATAATTTAGCTGCTAAAACTTGTCGTAAATACTCTCGTGCTGAACTCTAATCTTTTAACACTTTTATCTTCATGAAAAATCCTTTTCTATGTCGAATGAGTATATGTGGAAAGAAAAGAACAAGGTTCCCAAGTCTAGACAACAATAGTTTCCAAAGAAATCAACTTCCAAATCAGCTCCCAAAAGAACTGTTAAAAAGTGGATACCCAAGAAAACTGTCATGAAATGGGTTCTTAAAGTTAAGATTGTTGATTATTATGTAACTGACATTGCATCATATGATTTACCTAACTCTAAAGGACCCATTTTATAGTGGGTACCTCACTGTTTAATGCGATTTATAGGTAAATCATGTCTGGTACCTTGATTCCGGATGCTTCAAGCATATGACCGGACATAGAGACACCCTTATGAATTTTGTTTATTAATTTTGTGGGACACTTAGATTTGGTAATGATCAATTCTGTCCGGTCGGAGGTTATGGAAGTTTGGGGTATGACCAGATCACAATAGAAAATGTATTCTATGTAGATGGTCTTGGTCATAATCTGCTCAGCATAGGAAACTTGTGAGATAAAGGATTAGAAGTCAATTTCAAGGCAAACAGATGTAGCATAAGATCTTGGAAGGCTAGGAAAATCTTGGGAGAGCTAGAAAGACAAAGCTAAACTCCTCTGATTTGGCCAGCTTAAACATGCAAAAAGATGTCTTTTTACAGTGTAAGGCATCTACAAAAGAGTCATGGTTGTGGCACCGTCGTCTTTCCCACTAGAACTTCAAAGATCTGAATAACCTTGCCAAAAAAGGTTTACTCAAAGGCCTTCCAACTCTCAAATTTCAAAAAGAGCAGTTGTGTGCGTCATATGACAAAGGAAAGATGGTGAGCGCTTTACACAAATTGAAGGTTGAACACTATTCAACAAAACCATTAGAGATGTTAAACAGATACTGTGCAGGCCGATGAGACTACAAAGTATCAATAAGAAAAAGTATGTTCTTGTAATCGTCGATGATTACTCGAGATACACTTGGGTTATCATTCTGTGAACAAAATTTGAATCTATAGACATAGTAATTGACTTCCTAGGCCGATTTCAAGTAAAGTTACAGCTGACTATCCAGACCATTAGATGTGATAATGGTACTGAGTTTAAGAACAAGTCCTTAGAGACCTTTCTTAGTTCCTTAGAAATAACCCACCAATTCTCAGCTGCTCGTACCCCCCCAACAAAATGGTGTAGTTGAATGTTGAAACCGCACTCTTACTGAATCTGCAAGGATGATGCTAGCCTATTCAAATCTGTCCTTATTCCTCTGGGTTGAGGCTGTAGCAAGCACGTGTTTTACCCAAACCGATCTATTGTCAACAAATGCTTTGGAAAGACGCCTTATGAATTAATCAATAAAAGAAATCCTAACGTTAAATTTTACCATGTTTTTGTTTGCAGATGTTCCATTCTTAATGATAAAGAAAATTTGGTAAAATTCAGCTAGAAAGCAGATGAATGAATCTTTATCGGGTATTCTAAAGAATCGGTGGCTTTCCGAGTCTACAATAAACACACAAACACTGTCAATGAGAGTGTAAATGTCAAATTCGATGAAGGCATCGTAATGGCTCCTGGACAAGCCAGTTCAAGACCCGATCCTTAACAGAAAACTTCTATGTAGTCAACTGAGCATAATGATGAAGCAAATGATCTAAATACTTTGTTTGAAAATTTTATGATGACTATTTTGATAAGGCCAATATTGATATTTCTAATTTGGTTCCTGACAGGGCTGAAGATCCTCTTGTGGTCTTAGATCATTCGCCACCATCAATTTCTGGGGATTCTATACATGTATTAAGAAATTCAGAGAATATATCTACACAGGTAGTTGTTTCTTCTGACAATGCTCAACAGTCTACAGCTCCAGGAACTCAGGCTTTACCCTTGAATAATCAGACCCCAAAAACCCCTATTCTAGCTAAAATTCCAACAACTTTTGAATCTCCTCCCCGTCAACCCTATCTTGATTTAGACCCCAATCAAGACTAACCTCAACGTTATCCTCATACACATAAATGGACAAGGGATCATACTCCAGAAAACATCATAAGAGATCCCATTGCGACAATTCAAACCCGAAGAGCTACAAACAACGAGTGTCTCTTCTCAAATTTTTTGAGTTAGATCGAACCAAAGACTATCAAAGAAGCTCTTCAAGACGCTGATTGGATTGTCGCCATGCAAGAGGAGCAGAACTAGTTTGAACGGTTGAGAGTTTGGAGATTGGTCGAAAAACCAAAGGATAAATCTGTTATTGGCACGAAGGGGATCTTCAAGAACAAGAAGGATGAACAAGGAGTGATCATCCGTAACAAAGCAAGACTTGTAGCCAAGCGATACACTAAACAAGAAGGGATCGACTATGACGAAACATTTCAACCAGTTACGATAGTTGAAGCTATACAGATGATTCTAGCTTTTGCAGCTAACAGAAATGTCAAAGTCCATCAGATGGACGTAAAGACGGCGTTCTGAATGGGGTACTCAAAGATGAAGTATATACATATTAGCCAGAAGGATTCGTAGATCTTTCGAAGCCTGATCATGTATATATTTTATTTAAGTCACTGTACGACCTTAAACAAGATGACATAATATCAGGGTCTATAAATCTAGAATTTTATAAAAAGTTCGCTTTCTTAATGTCCAAAAAATTTGAACTGAGCATGATGGGCGAAATAACTTTTTCCTAGAGTTACAAGTAAGGCGGCGTTTGATTCGCAGAATGTTTATTCCTGTAATGTAATTTGTCAAGGAATAGAATTCTAGAATGAATAGAATTTGTCGGAATAGAATTGCAGGTTGCAATACTACAAAAATGGGCTTTGGTCACACATGCACGAAATCAAATCGTCACACATTAGAATATTTGTGTAACTAAAGATACAAAACTAAAATTCACGTCATTCTTTTAGTCACATCTGATCTCCAACCGTGTGACCAATCTAAAGTGAATTGCCACACATTCAAACATCTACGTGACTAAAAGGATATAGTGTTTTATTTTTTTTGCAGATTAAATTCAAAGCATTAGCCACGTTACACACATAAAATGTGATAAAACGGCGTCACACAGTTGAACAGTGTGACCAAATGCCAGTATATGGTCACATGAAGTAATTTATTATGTGACTAAATCATGAACTCGAGTTTGTCACAGACGATTTCAGTGTAGCCAAAAGCAGATTTTATATGGTCACCTAAGTTATTATGTGTGGCTAAAGTGTAGTGTGTATTAAAATGTAAAAATCTAATATGTATTAGTCACATTGAGTGCCATTTTGTGTGACTAAATCATATGCCACTATATGGTCACTTGAATAATTTTTTGGGTGACCAAATCAAATTCCAGGATATGGTCACATGAAGTAACTGTATGTGTCACTAAATCATATTCCAGTATATGGTCACATGAAATAATTTGTTATGTGACTAAATCATGAACTCGAGTTTTTCACACATGATTTCAATGTAGCTAAAATTTGATACTATATGGTCACATAAGTTATTATGTGCGTCTAAAGTGTAGTGTGTGTTAGAATGTAAAAATCTAATACGTATTAGTCACATTGAGTGCCATTTTGTGTGAGTAAATCGTATGCCACTATATGGTCTCTTAAATATTTTTTTGGGTGACCAAATCATATTCTAGTATATGGTCACATGAAGTAATTGTATGTGTGACGAAATCACATTCCAGTATATGGTCACATGAAGTAATTACTATATGGTCACATAAGTTAGTATATGTGTCTAAAGTGTAGTGTGTGTTAGAATGTCAAAATACAAATGTTTAGGATATAAATTAATCAAGTAATTTTATAAATTTAGGTTATATATAATCAATTCCATTCCATGAATAATAAAAGTTAGGTTAAATTTAATCAACTAATTTTAGAAAATTAGTTTATAAAACAATTAACAACTTATGAAAATGTACTAACAGCTTGGGACATTGAACTAATAGTTTGAGATTTGCAAAAACAGAATTTCTCAATTTAACTCAAGTGAATAATAAAACTTAGGTTAAAATTAATCAAGTAAATTTTTAAACTTATGTTATAAAACACTTAACAACTTGAAAAAAATGGACTAACATCTTGAGAAATTGAACTAACAGTTCGAGATTTGCACTAACAGGATTTCTTAATCTAACTTTAGTGAATAATAAAACTTAGGTTAAAATTAATCAAGTAATTTTATAAACATAGGTAATATACAATCAATTAAATTCCATGAATAATAAAAGTAAATCATATGCCACTATATGGTCACTTGGATAATTTTTTGGGTGACCAAATCATATTACAGTATACGGTCAAATGAAGTAATTGTATGTGTGACTAAATCATATTCCAGTATATGGTCACATGAAGTAAGTTGTTATGTGACTAAATCATGAACTCGAGTTTGTCACACAAGATTTCAGTGTAGCCAAAAGCAGATACTATATGGTCACATAAGTTAGTATGTGCGTCTAAAGTGTAGTGTGTGTTAGAATGTCAATATATGAATGTTAGGATATAAATTAATCAAGTAATTTTATTAAGTTAGGTTATATATAATCAACTCAATTCCATTCCATTCCATCAATAATAAACGTTAGGTTAAAATTAATCAACTAATATCATAAAGTTTGTTTTTAAAGCAATTAACAGCTTGAGAAAATATACTAACAGTTTGAGATATTGAAGTAACAGTTCGAGATTTGCAAAAACAGAATTTCTCAATTTAACTCAAGTGAATAATAAAAATTTTGGTTAAAATTAATCAAGTAATTTTATAATCTTATGTTATAAAACACTTAACAGCTTGAAAAAACTGGACTAAGAGTTTGAGTAATTGAACTAACAGTTCGAGATTTACACTAACAGGATTTCTCAAATTAACTTTAGTGAATAATAAAACTTAGGTTAAACATAATCATGTAATTTTATAAACTTAGGTTATATACAATCAATTCAATTCCATGAATAATAAAAGTAAATCATATGCCATTATATGGTCACTTTATTAATTTTTTGGGAGACCAAATCATATTCCAGTATACGCTCACATGAAGTAATTGTATTTGTGACTAAATGATATTCCAGTATATGGTCAGATGAAGTAATTTGTTATGTGACTATATCATGACTCGAGTTTGTCACGCACGACTTCAGTGTAGCAAAAAACAGATACTATATCGTCACATAATTGTTTGTGTGACTAAATCGTATTCCACTACAATAATTTACTGCACTATAAAATAAAATGTTGAAGTCACATAGTTTTTAAGACACATACAGATAATCATTCCACAAATTATGTAATTAAAAGGTAACATACAAGACATAGTTCCAGGGCACGACATGGTTCGATCACTTTGATTTTCATGTAACAATATCTTCATTGTTGCTTCGATAATAATCATCTCTTGATTCAGACCCCAAGTAACGTTGATCCACACGTGGCAAAATGTTATCATTGTGCCGGTGAATGACGGTGCTAAATCCTCATCGATTTCATCATATGTATCTCTGTAATGCTTCGGAGGTGTGTTGAAGACAATAGACAATTTTTTATTTTGCTGGTCTTTCACATAAAACAGTTGCCACACTTGCGAGGCTAATATGAACGGATCAAGCTTGTGGCCTAAAATAGTCAGGTCAACCAATGTATAACCAAGTTCAATATCGCGTTTGACCGCACCAACCTGATCGTTAACCCATTCACATTTGAAAAGAGGGAGTTTCCTGAAACGATAATCTAGTACCCATATTTCTTGGAAAACGCCATAATACAATTTTCGTCTTGTGGTTGCTACTCCTTTTGATATGTGCATATCATCTGTCACAAAACTAATCCCACTGTTTTGGGAAACGTTGCCGTCACTACATTTAGTACGAAATGTATACCCCGTTGATGTTATATGCAGTGTGTTTCTGTATAGTGGCGTGTGGTCCATGTGAAATCCACCTTATAGTTTCTGAAACAATTTCTTTGGAGATCGCTAAATTTCTATCAACCTAAACATATATGAGCATCAAATTGAAGGAACAGCTACAAACAGTTACAAAAAATAATTAATAACCTCTAGTTTAAACCAGGTAACAAAAGATTTATTGTGCTCATCCTCAAGGAATGCTTTTCGCTTACCCGGGTTTTGTGTTTCCAAAACCTTTTTTGTGTCACCTGAAACAAGGTGTTAATTTGTGGTCAATTAATATGTTTGATTCAAGATTTGTAGTAATTAAGGAGATAGACATGTGTTGGTAATACTTACTCGATATACGGTTCAATTTCATTTGCATTGTGTATTATGTACAAATGTGATATCCCAAGTTATTCTGCAGAAACTTCACTTGACTTGTCGGCCAATAGTGGCTTTCCATCTTCATTTATTTCATCACTTTCATGTGTATCACCTGGGATACCAATAGTTTTCATGGACTTTTTATACTCGCCAAAAAACTCTATTGTTTCTTCTACAATAGTGTCCTCAGCAATGCATCCCTCTGGTTTATTTCTATTTTGCACATGTCCTTTAATAACCTTCATAAAACATTCGAAGGGATACATCCAACGAAAGCATACCGGACCACTTCATTTTACCTCCCAAGTTAAGTGCACAGTCAAATGGACAATAATATCAAAAAATGAGGGAGGAAAGAACTTTCGAGTAGACAGAGTGTGACAGAAAGTTCTTCTTGCATCTTATCTAGTTCATCTAACACGATTTCTTTGCTGCATATCGATTTAACGAAAAAGCAAAACCTGATGATAAGTATCGTGTGGGTTCGTGCATGATTGACCGTATTGCAATGGGCAAAAACTCTTGCATAAGCATGTGATAGTCATGTGATTTAAGCCCGATGAGCTTCCTATCTTTTATGCTGACTAAAGACGAGAAATTTGAACAATAGTCTTGCGGTACCATGATGTTGTGTAACGTTTCATAAAAGATGTATTTTTATTCATTAGTTAACGTGTAACCTACTGCAAGTAGTACTTATTTGTCTTCATCTTTCCTAGCAAACAATTCTGGTTTATTTATCCCCAACTCTGCCAAATCCTATCGAGCATTCTCTCCAACTTTCGTATTTCATGGAACATTTAGTAAAGTTCCGAGTATACTCTCACCAACAATCTTTTCAATATGCATGAAATCAATGTAATGTTGAACTTCTTTATGCCTCCAATACTTAAGCATTCGATAGCAAATGTTGAATTTCTTCTAGTTGGCACCATCTTGTTCATTTACTTGGCTTGAACTACCATCTTCTCTTCCTCTTTTCCTTGTGTGCTTCTGGTTTGGTTGTTTTACCCTTCCCAGTTATTTTCAAAATCTTTGACCTGGATGTAAATGTCTTATCCAGTTATTGGTTTTGGACACGGGCGGAAATCTTGTTCTCCATTAAACGCATTCGTTTGCCTTTTGAATGGGTGTCCTTGTGGTAGAAATCTTCTGTGACCAACATGACTCTGCTTGAATGATTCAGAAAGTCTAACACAATCAGTTTCTTTCCCACATACTACATAGCTTTTGTATCCACTGGTTGGGCAGCCACATAAAGTACCAAGTGCAGGGTAATAAGTTATTGTCCATAACACAACCGCACGTGGATTAAACATATTGTTTGTGGCAGCATCATATGTATCGACCCCTGTCTCGAATAAGGTTTGAAGATCATCAACCAATGGTTCTAAAAATACATCGATATCATTTCCCGGGTATCCAGGTATCAACACAGAAAGCATTATAAATTTTCTTTTCATACACAACAATGAAGGAAGGTTGTAAATGAAACTTAAAACTAGCCATACACTGTGATGTCTATTTCTTATGTTTACGTCCACCCCATCAGCCGATATTCCTAGCCTTAGATTTCTTGGATCTTTACCAATTACTAGGAATTGTGTATCTATGGTGCGCCATGCTTGTGAATCTGCTGGGTGACGTAACACACCATTTGTTTTCCTCCTTGTTGCGTGCCATGTTAAATCTTCTGAAATACTCTGAATCCTAAAGAGACATTGCATTCTTGGTATTATTGGAAAATACCACATTCTTTTCACTGGAATTTTCACGTACACTTTATTCGTCTTCTTATCCACCTTCCATCGTGATGTCCCACAAGTTCAACACACAGTTAGATTCCTCAACCACCTTCCAGTAAAGAAGGTAGTTGTTTGTACAGACTGTTGGAATTAGTGTCCAAGTCACAATTATTTGTAAACATATTGTTATCAGGCTGGATCCTTTTTGGGTGCATGCAATGAATTGTAAAGAGAAAATGATCAACTTAAATATATAATGTTAATTAGTTTGTTAATTTATTATGTTTAATAAATTAATTAGAAACTAAATAATTGATTATATTTGATTAATGGGTTAGTTTGATAATTTATTAATAGCTAATAAGTTAACCGGAAGCTAATAGAATTAATTGAGGAAGTACAGGGGCTAAACTGCAGTTAGTTGATAGTCAACAGGGCAACCCCTAAACCCTAGTAAGGGGGACCGGCCACCAATCCATCCCATATGGATTTGGGATAAAAAATTTGTAGGTTTCTAAAACCTATAAATAGGCAGCCCCTGCCTGCTTCATTCCTCGCTCATTCAATTCTAAGTTCTCTGACAATCACAAGGGATACCAGTTTTTGGGACTCTGAGATCTGAGCTTAGAAAAGTTATAATTATATTTTCTTTTGTTCATTGGGTGCGAACAACTAGAGGCGATCTTGCTTTAGACGCTTGTTACTCGATTCAGAGGTTGTTCGTGCAATCGTTCTTCGTGGAGAAAATTGCAAAATTTCTCAAGGTTAGTTTTTCTTATTCATCTCTTTGTTTTAATAATTAGTTGCTTATCTTGTTTGGTTAGATCCTTAAGGTTTTATATTCTTGCAAAGTTAGGTTATTTAGTTTTCCGCAAAGTTTTAATTTAAACTAGCAAGGGTATAGGAAACCCAACAGTGGTATCAGAGCCAGGTTAACCTAACGAGCTTTGCACTAATTTTTAGAATTTTGATTTAATTTTAATGGTGTTTTAAATTTTAAATTAAATTGTTTAAACTTAAAATTAATTTTTAAATATTAAATAAATCCGAAAAATTAATTAAAAATTATTTTTTCGAAATTTTTGGAGTAAAATTCGTCTTTTGATAATTATTTAATTTTTAAAATAGTTTTTAAATATTAAACTAATTGTCTAAATTTTGAAAATTGTTTTTCATATTTATCTTCAAAATTTCGGATTTTTAATAGGTTTTAAATGGATAAATCTGAAATATTAAATAAATTAATATTTTATTAATTTAGGATTTTATTAATTTAATTAAGGGTTTGATTTTTGGGGTTTTAGATAAACATGCCTTAGAGATAAACTTGATTTTCTAGGTTTATCCTAAATCCTATTTATCTAGAAATTACCTTAATTCAAATTAAGTGCTTATCCTAAAGGTTTTAGAATATCATAATTTATTAGGATAAACTTGTATTATCCTAGGTTTAAATTTTGAGGATTTATATGGTTATATATAGGTTTCAGATTTAATATATATATTTAATAATTAAATGTTTCTTATTTTATTTAAATATTGAAACCGAAATATATATATATATATATATATATATATATATATATATATATATATATATATATATAATATAAATATTAATTTAAACCCTAATATTTTAAATTGTTTAAAATATACCCTGAATTTTAAAATGTTTAAAATAGACCCTTAATTTTAAAAGTTTAAAATTAAACCCCTAAAATTTAAAAGAATTTATATATGTATTATTGATTATGTATATATATATCACTTAAATCTAATTACATCGTCAGTCAATTGATAAATCGGCTCACCCATAGTGAACAAACTATAAACGAGGTATAAGGCGGGTCGCGCTGCTTCCCTAAAGGAGTAGGTTTTTAACAGCTTCGCGCTGACCTACCTCCTCCACTTCGCTGTGCGTTCAATGGAGCTTCCGAGGACTTTTGATAGGATGGTGTCCAGATTAAAAGTATAATCTAAAGTACTAAAACAAAAATCCCGTTTTAGATATATCAAAAGTGAATTAATATGCAAATCCTTGAAAAATGCATAACTCCTATATGCACTGTTAGTGGAGCGTGTGTATTGACCGACACACTAATGAGAGACATATTAGGAGGTGGTGTAGGACTCACGATTCCCTGACTGATCCGTGCCGGGTCTTACGCAGTTTTGCATGGTTAGATTCACCATCTTGTCCGTGATCCTCGGCAACCCAGTCACGGATAGTAGTTGAGCATAACCGAGATTAACATGCCATTGATAAGATTCAATGAATCTCAAAAGATCTAGGAATTTCATAGAGATTGAGATCGACAAGAGTTTGTCCACCTAAAATAAATTTGTGGCGTGATTACGGCGATGCTTTTCATAAAACGAATCGAAAATATGGATCCTAGCCTTAATTCAAATTGGGTAAATTGTTTAAGGAATACTTCAAACTAACTAAAACTTTATCTCACAGATGTCTACTTCTATAGGTACTCCCAACCACGCATCCAACTTCTCACTCCTTTCCGTTCTGGGTAGGGAAAAACTATCCGGTCCGAACTATGTGGACTGGATGAGAAACCTCAGGTTTACGCTGAGGTACGAGAACAAGGAGTATGTTCTCGATGAACAAATTCCCACACTGAATGAGAATCCCACCCAGGAGGAAATGGACGCACACCAGAAACATTACGATGATGTTTGGTCAAAAAAAAAAAAAAGAAACATTACGATGATGCAAACAAAGTGTCCTGCATCATGGCGTCATCCATGGTTCCTGAGCTTGCTAAAGCCTTCGAGAATACATGGGCCTTTGACATGAATCAGCAGCTGCGAGAGATGTTTGAGGCTAAGGCGAGCAAAGAGCGCCTTGATGTGGTAAGATCCCTCATGGCCTGCAAATCAAAACCTGGAACATCTATCTGCACTTTCGTCCTTGAGATGAAGGGGTACTTCGACCGGCTGGAGGCTCTCAATATGGTGTTTGACTCTGAGTTCTCCACCAATATCATTCTTTCTGGACTGCCCACCATCTATAATCAGTTCGTACTCTCCTATCAGATGAACATGAATCAGAAGGAGACGTCAATTATGGAACTGCATAATCTGCTCCGAACCGCTGAACAGGGCATCAAGAAAGATGAGACCCCTATGGCCCCTGTGCAAGGGACACTGGAAGCGGAGCCGCCCATCATATCTGAAGGACCTTAAAGACGGCAAAGTCAAAAAGGCCAGCACCTCAGGTATGTTCATGATCGAACTCCATAACACTTCTATCTCTAATTCATGGGTTCTTGATACAAGATGTGGTACTCACATTTGCTCTGTATTGCAGGGACTAAGGAAAAGTAGAAGCTTGAAGAATTGGTAGCTGAACCTAATCATGGGGAATCGAAAGATCACGCCTGTGAAGAAAGTCGGAAGGTTCCAGCTTGTGCTTAGATCAGGAGTAGAGATTAGCTTAAATAATTGCTGTTATTCACCCGATATGAATCAGAATATCATTTCTTTGTTTGGCTTGTATAAGGATGGATACAATTTCAGCTTTGATAATAATAATGGAAGTATTTTGGTTTATTTGAATGATGTTTTTATATTCAAAGCTTGTCCTTATAATGGCATATATGAAACTGTTGAGTGTGATAACAACCTATTATTTAATATTGATTCTAACGAAATTGATAAGTCCAAATTGTGGCACTGTCGCCTTGGGCACATTAACAAGAAACGCATCGCCCAACTCCAAAAGGATGGAGTGTTGGAATCATTCGACCTAAAATCAGATGATGTATGTGAATCCTGTTTACTGAGCAAGATGACAAAATCACCATTCACAGGAACGTGTGAAAGAGGTGAAGGACTATTGGATTTGGTCCACACAGATGTATGTGGGCCATTCCGATGTGCTACAAAAGGGGAAAATCGGTACTATGTCACCTTTACAGAAGACTATAGTAGATTTGGATATGTTTATTTAAATAAACATAAGTCCGACACTTTTGAGAGATTCAAAAGATATCAAAGTGAAGTAGAGAATCAACTGGGCAGAAAGATAAAGGTTCTCCGCTCCGACAGGGGAGGAGAGTACCTTAGTATCGAGTTTCTCGATCATCTTAGAAGTTGTGGAATAGTTTCCCAGTTAACACCTCCTAGAACACTACAACTCAACGGAGTTGCGGAGAGGAGAAACAGGACCTTGTTAGACATGGTCCGATCTATGATGAGTCGAGCAACACTTCCAGTAAGTTTCTGGGGTTATGCATTAGAAACTGCGGCACATATCTAAATCTAGTACCCACCAAGAAAGTTTCAAAGACACCTTACGAGATGTGGAAGGGAAAGCGTCCTTCCATTGGTCACATCAAGATCTGGGGTTGTGAAGTCTTCGTTGGACGAGAGACCTCTGACAAACTCAGTCAAAGATCTGAAAAGTGTCTATTCGTCGGTTACTCACAAGAGTCATTTGGATATCTATTTTACAAACCACGTGAAAACGTAGTGTTTGTATCTCGAAGAGGAGTGTTCCTCGAGAAGGAGATAATATCTAAAGAGGACAGTGGGAGTAAGATCGATCTTGATGAGATTCAAGATACTACTAATGAAGAACCAACTGCAAACACTGACCATCAACATGAGGCTGAGATGCCTGTTGAACCTAATGACATATCCTTACCTTTGCGCAGATCCGGTAGAGTTAAAAATCCTCCTGAGTTCTACTATGGTTTCCATATTGAACAGGATGATATGATTAGTGATAGTACACTAGTCGACTTAGATGAACCAGCTAACTACCGGGAAGCGATAGCAGGCCCTGAGGCAGCCAAATGGAAGGAAGCTATGGATAGCGAGATTGAATCCATCTATGGCAACCAAGTTTGGAACATGGTTGATTCCACACCCGGTCTAAAGACGGTGGGTTGTAAGTGGATATTCAAGAAGAAAACGGATATGAACGGGAAAGTACACACTTACAAAGCTAGGCTGGTGGCAAAGGGCTATACTCAAACCTACGGGATTGACTATAAGGAAACCTTTTCACCAGTAGCTAAGATTAAATCCATAAGGATAGTTCTGGCCATAGCTGCGTTTCATGACTATGAAATCTGGCAGATGGATGTCAAAACCGCTTTCCTTAACGGGAAATTGACAGAGGATGTGTTTATGACACAACCTGAAAGTTTTGTAGACACCAAGTATCCTAAGAAAGTTTGTAAGCTTCAGAAGTCCATTTATTGACTTAAGCAAGCTTCTCAATGCTGGAATCTTTGCTTTCATGAGAAAATGACAGAGTTTGGATTTTCTAGAAGCGAAGATGAGTCCTGCATATATGTCAAGGTCAGTGGGAGCACTGTAGTCTTCCTGGTATTATATGTTGATGACATATTACATATAGGAAACGACATCCCAACATTACAGAGTGTAAAAGATTGGTTGGGAAGATGTTTCGCTATGAAGGATCTAGGAGATGCAGCTTTTATTCTGGGTATAAAGATTTATAGAGATAGAACGAGACGTCTAATAGGACTAAGCCAGGATACGTACTTTGAAAAAATACTGAAAAGGTTCAGTATGGAGAAGTCTAAGAAGGGGAACCTTCCCTTTGCTCATGGCATAAAGATTAGTAAAGACATGAGCCCGAAGACACAGGAGGAACGAGACAGAATGAGTCGAGTTCCATATGCTTCGGCCATAGGATCTATAATGTATTCCATGACATGTACGAGGCCTGATGTCTCATTTGCTTTAAGCATGGTGAGTCGACATCAGCAAGACCCTGGTGAAGGTCATTGGACGGTGGTCAAGAATATTCTTAAGTATTTAAGAAATACTAAAGACAGGTTCTTGGTTTACGGTGGACAGGATGAACTCAAGGTAACCGGTTATTGTGATGCGAGTTTCCAAACGGATAGAGATGACTGTCGATCACAATCTGGTTGGGTGTTCTTATTGAACGGGGGAGCCGTGACGTGGAAGAGTTCGAAGCATGAAACCGTGGCAGACTCTACCTGCGAGTCAGAATATATTGCAGCCTCATAAGCCTCAAAGGAATCCATCTGGTTGAAGAATTTCATTGGAGATCTTGGAGATGTCCCAACGGTTCAAGACCCCATCAAAATATTCTGCGACAACGAAAGTGCTGTTTCGTTGACTAAAAAACCCAAGGATCATGGAAAGTCCAAGCTTATTGATCGGAAGTACCACTTTGTTTGTAGCAAGGTTGAAGAAGGACATGTGATTGTGAAAAGAGGGCGATCAGAGGAGAATCTAGCTAATATGTTCACAAAGCCACTTTCTCAACCGAAACATTGTAGTCATGCTGTTAGCATAGGATTACGAGATAATGTAAAGTTTAGTAGTTAGTTTTGAATTTGAAACATTGTAACAATGATTTGAAATTGTAATGGATTTGGTGATTAAATAATGGAGATTTATTTATTTGCAAAGTGCTGCCATCCTCTATTAATTTATCGTTGTGTTTCCTTTTGCATGTTTAGAAACAACTCCCAGAGTAATTAATTTTATTCAAATACCTCATTCGTTTGTACTACCAGGAGTTAGTATTGAATAAAGACTGTCATGGAATGTTAGTAGATTGTCAAGAGTTTGACATAGCATAGAGATTGCTGCAACATTCATGGGTACTTAATGGAGATTTAAGTATAGGGCACTCGCACTTGGAAAGATACTTCATGGATCAAATCATAAGTATTTCCAAGATGATAATATCCTCTATTCTTCAGACGGAGATACATTGAAGTTGCGGTTTTCTAGTCCGTCATACCTTTGTGCATTCAAACGTTGTGCGTAACTGCCAGTTATAACGGATGTATCTAGTTACGATGTTATTAGTTAGCTAGCATTGTGTATGCGAAGTTTATTCGTTCCTTTTGCCTATATGGAAAAGCGATATCTATGGGCCCTCTGATGATTAAACGTTGACTCTAGAGTGTCGGGCCCGACCGAGACAAAATTGAAGTGTTCAATTAATAAGTCTCATATAGTCATATTAATCGGAAATCAGAAATATAATTTTGAAACCAAAGATTGATTATAATCCATGTCTTAGTTTCATACGATATCAGAGAACGAATGAATAGTTGATCCCTTATCCAAAGGATTAGCTCTGATATGATTCAGAGTTCGGCAGCTGTATCGAGTAGCTAGGAAGGCTGGTAATAGAATGTGTTTAGACAAATAGTTGCCAACTTGTACAAGTGGGAGACTGTTGGAATTAGTGTCCAAGTCACAATTATTTGTAAACATATTGTTATCAGGCTGGATCCTTTTTGGGTGCATGCAATGAATTGTAAAGAGAAAGTGATTAACTTAAATATATAATGTTAATTAGTTTGTTAATTTATTATGTTTAATAAATTAATTAGAAACTAAATGATTGATTATATTTTATTAATGGGTTAGTTTGTTAATTTATTAATAGTTAATAAATTAACCGGAAGCTAATAGTATTAATTGAGGAAGTACAGGGGCTAAACTGCAATTAGTTGATAGTCAACAGGGCAACCCCTAAACCCTAATAGGGGGGGCCGGCCACCAATCCATCCCACATGGATTTGGGATCAAAAATTTGTAGGTTTCTAAAACCTATAAATAGGCAGCCCCTGCCTGCTTCATTCCTCGCTCATTCAATTCTAAGTTCTCTAACAATCACAAGGGATACCAGTTTTTGGGACTCTGAGATCTGAGCTTAGAAAAGTTATAATTATCTTTTCTTTTGTTCATTGGGTGTGAACAACTAGAGGTGATCTTGCTTTAGACGCTTGTTACTCGATTCAAAGGCTGTTCGTGCAATCGTTCTTCATGGAGAAAATTGTGAATTTTCTCAAGGTTAGTTTTTCTTATTCATCTCTTTGTTTTAATAATTAGTTGCTTAGCTTGTTTGGTTAGATCCTTAAGGTTTTATATTCTTGCATAGTTAGGTTATTTAATTTTCCACAAAGTTTTAATTTAACCTAGCAAGGGTATAGGAAACCCAACACAGACATCAATCTTTTTGTATCCTGACCCCATGAATTTCAGAAGTTTTTTTGCCTCATAAGTTTTTTCCGCCAGTTTGTTACCATCCGGTAACATCTTTTTCAACAAAACTAGTAACTCAGTAAAGAACTTATCAGAACAACCATGCTTACTCTTCTAGTTGAGCAGGTGAGCAATCACTGATAATTTTGTGAAGTCAGGACATCCTTTGAAAAGTAGCTTCTCTGCGTCCTGTAGTTGTTCTAAAAACTTGACATGGTCAACCATATCCTCTTCATCAAAATTATCTTTTGCAGCATTAACCATTTCCACTGTCTCTGGGCCATCAATTAGAAGTTCTGAATCAAAAACCATCTCTGTGTCTACATAATCTTTTGTACCACTATGATGTTCGTCAGTTAGGAATGGCTCATCATTTTCTCCAAGTTTAGTCCACTTTGGGTTGTTTTGATCACTGTCATTACAGAATAAATGGAATTCCACTTCCTCCACGTTACGCATTAAATGGTTAAAACAATTGGTACATGGACATGGAATTGGAAGATCTTTTTTATTACCTTATGGGTCGATGTTATTCATCTTCTTCAAGTTGTCAACTGCATAATCAATAAATGTTGTTACTCCATCTCTATAACCTTTGATCAGCCTATGTAATCCCATCCAAGACTTGTCCATTTGGTTAGTGTTGTACGACATTTTTCATAAATAATTAGGGTTTAGTAAAATAACCGCCTAATTTAGTTTTTGTTAAAGAGCCGCTTAATTAGTGGTTGACAACTTTGATTCTTGACAACTTTGATTTCCAGTATATTTTGAACTCAAACACAATAATCAAACGATTTGCGGTAAGAATATGAAGATTACAAGAGAGAATTTTGACACTCAATCTCTAGGAACTTTCACACACTCAAAAACAAACACTCTAGGTGGAGGCCCCTCTTTTTCTTTACTTCTCCTAAAACCCTAAGAGAACAATATTTTTTATACCTAAGCTTACTTTGGGAGTTTGTCCAAACACTCCCCTTAAAGTCTTGGAAATTAAGATTCCCCCAAAGTAAACTATTCCTAATTATAAATTGAACCTAGACTTTTATTATATTTAAGTATACACTATTTTAGGGCTAACAATCTCCTCTTTAGTGTATAATTATATATTTACAATTAAGCGCAATCACACAAGCTTGAATTACAAGAAATAAAATTTCTAACAACCCCCTTCTTGTAATCAACGCTTGTATGCTTCTGAAGTCTTGTGCTCTAAACTCTGATTTCAGATCTTTGAAGTAACTCTGATCTCTGAACTTTTGAAGTATATCATTAATCACACATATTGGGCATCATCGGAGTCAGCATGATATCTTGAAAGATATATCAGTGAAGCTCATGAGGTATTTCAGAAGATGGATGAGAGTTGAATGAAATATCTTGGGAAGTTTGAGAGACTGTATGAGAGAACTTTAATAAAAAGTCTGATATGAGATTTGGAAATGAATCAGACGATCATGAAAGAATTAGCTTGGATGAGAGAAAATTGATGTATGAGAATATCAGATAATGTGGGAGAAAGCAGAATATTTTAGAGAATCTCAGGAAGAATGAGATCAAGATCATCACGAAGATTAGATCAATTAATCTTGGTGGAAATTTATTCATTCAGAGAATAAGATTATTCTAACAAAACCTTTTAAAGTATGTGTTAGAGTATTCAGAATGCCTACACACTTTTCGTTAAAATGTCATCTTCAAAACGCATCTGAAACTCCCCCAGAGAAGTCGCGTAAACATGGGTTCTAAATTGGGTGTTTAGAAACCATCTAAACATGAAAGATCGGGTTCTGATCTGTCATGATGCAGAAGCCATTGCTTGGAAGTATGGGTTCCACTTGGAATTAAGTAGAAGCCATTTCTTTAAAGGTCGGGTCCTGAACTAAGTGATCAGAAGCCTTAACTTTGAAGTCCGGGTTCCAGTCTGAAGTGATCTGAAAACCATCTGCATAAAATTGAATCACTTTTGGTACCCATTAAAAGATTGGTCCTTTCTTGTTAGATCTTGGATTTCCATCGTCAAGTAACAACACAATAGTAGGAATCCATTTAACATTCGACACAGGTTTAGATGCAAAACCTTTTGGCACCCATTTGTATACGGGTCCAACCGGTTTTGAAACGGCCTTAGGTAATGGAACTACCTTTGGCTTGGGTGACTTTGGAAATGCCTTAGCCTTAGCCTTTAGCGATGGTTTTTCCAATTTTTCATGTGGTGATGAGGCATGCACTTTTGTTTTCTTAGATTGGCGGCGTTTCCGTTTTTCAGGGTAAGGTACAAACTTAGTCATTTCAGGAACGACACGCCGAAAACTTTCTTGACATAATTGAAACGGATTGCAAAAAGAGTATTTCAAAGGATTACTAGCAACATCCTTTCCAGGCACACTAGCACTAATATCGATTTTCACAAAAGATTTAGGCATGACTTCCTTTTTCACAAAGAAACTTTGAAAATCAAGAGGTGTTATTTTAGGAATCCTTCTTGCATGATCTGTTGGAAGAAAACAATGAGAATTCATACGTTTGGAAGACTTAGACTTTGAAAACTTTTCTTTTCCTTTGTGAGTGAGTTTCTTGGAAGACTTAGATTGACTCCGAGTCTTCTTTGAAACCTCAGCTTTAAAAGATTTTGAGCACTCACCTTTACAATTGATATAAGAATTTTCAATTTTAGTCTTGCCTTTGTTAGATGACACGAGTGGGATGTTGGTAGGACGAGAAACTCTTGGTTCTTTTAAATGATATTTTAATCTTTGAGAAACCATGTCAAATTTTTCTCTGTAGACAGTTAATTCTACAGATTGTTGAAAACTTTGATTTACCAATTTTTCCTCACTCTTAAGAAGAGCTTCTTGAAAATCAAGAGCTTTCTTTTGAATTGACTTTAATTCCTTTTCTATAAGTTTAATTTTCTGTTGAAGAACTTTAGTAGGAATGTAAAGGTGAGGGATTGGTTTTACAGGTCCTGCTTTCATTTCAGCTTCAGAATAACTAGACAAGAAGTCTTCCTCTAGAGTGGATACTCTATAAGGATAACTCTCGTTTAGTTCTTCATATTTAAAAGATATTTCTTTTTCTTTATTTTCAATGCGTTTCTCATGCTCTTGGGTTAAAACTTCTTTTGATGACTTAAAAAAGAAAGATTTAAGCCCAGCACCCATATATCTCATGTCATAAAAAATAGGTAAAAGTTGTTGAACCTTTTCCAAAAACTTAGGATTTTTTAAAACAATTCCTTGTTTGGAATGATAAAACCTAGTCTATTTGGGTTGGTTTAAATGAATAGTTTGTTCAGTTTGACCCCGTTTTAGAAATTCATCATCTAGGGTCTTTATGCGAGAGTACAAACCTATTCTTTCTTCTTCTATCATTTTGTATTTTTCCGAACTGTCTATGTTTTCCATGGTTACAGACTCTAAGCGTTTTGAAAGAACAGATATTTCTGATTTTAAGGAGTTCTTTTCATCAGTGAGTTTATCCAAACAAGATTCAAGGTATTTATTCCTATCCTCAACATCTACCTTTTCAATTAACATCTTCTTTATCATCTCATGGTTGTTTAGCCATTTCTTTTTATACACAGCGGATTGTTCTTTTTCAGCAATCAATTCATTCTTTAATTCATGTAGTTGTGCATGCAGTTCATCAAATTCATCACTAGACTTAAAATCAGATAAGGATTGTATATCAAATAAATCAGACGAAGATGAAGAACTTTGTACCTGTTTGGAAAGGTTCATGAGACAGACTGGAGATATATCAACTTTCTCCTCCTCGACAGTCTTCTCATGTGTGGAAAATCCTTGAGTCATGATTGTAGATTGCAAAAGGTGGATATTCTAGGTTGGAAACTAGAAAAACTCAGAGACGTCACAAGTTCAGATGTATCCGAGGTTGGTAACTTGGAAAAACTTGGATCTGAAACGAGTTTTTGACGATGAAATTTCAGCTCTTTTGTAGAAAAATGCCCGTAACATTTTTCTGGAGTGGAATTAGGCCTTGAAAATTGAACAAAACAACTTTTCCACAATTTAGGATTGTAGATCGCGTTCTAGCTTCATTTCGACGTATGGTAGGCCGTCTAACGATCTTCCAGTCAAAAGTTATGGCTTCTGGAAGCACTGAATGTCAAAAGTTTGGATAGGCCCAGACCCGAAATTTCGAGGATCCGAATTCGGATGGGTCATAGATCTCGTTTCAAGATTCGTTTTGACTTATTGTACGCTGTCTAATGATGTTCCAGTCAAAAGTTATGGTCTCTGGAAGCACTGAATGTCAAAAGTTTGGATAAAACCGGACCCGAAATTCAGATAATCCGGGTCCGAATTTCGTATGCGTTGTAGATCTCGTTTCAAGCTTCGTTTTGACGTATTGTAGGCCTTCTAATGATGTTCCAGTCAAAAGTTATGGCCTCTGGAAGCACTGAACCGAGAATAACACTAAAGAAATTACCGATTAACAATGTTAACGATTAAACAAGAAAAACTTGTAATTATTGAACAAGAAATGCTCAAAATCAGTACAAGATTAATTGCTTAGGATTATGGAATAGAAACCAAATAAAAACAGAATATTAACATAGAATGAAGAGCAAAACCTTTGATTTTTGTGAAGAACACGAAGAACAATTAGATTTAAAAAAACACAATTACTCCTTGGATACTTCAAGTTAGATCATGAAAATCTCTAGAACAAATAATCTAACACATAAGATCATTCATTCAAAATTTCAGATCATTTCAACAAGTATATGACTTAAATCAAAAATATAATCACAAAAACGTAAACCGAAAATGACCAGAATAATAAAATTGCGATTACTCCCTCGATATTTGGAGTTAGCCTCTGAAAGTTTGACATAATGTTTCTGGCATATCCTGGCACAACATATCCAAAAATCCGTGCAAACTGACTTCGTATGAATTTTTGGAAGTTTCAGCCCAATTTCATGACGTTTTTTGTGAAGAACACGAACAAATCTGAGATTTCAAGTTTAAATCCAATCTTCTTGCTCTGATACCAATTGACAACTTTGATTCCCAGTATATTTTGCATTCAAACACAATAATCAAATGATTTGTATTAAGAATATGAAGATTCCAAGAGGGAATTTTGACACTCAATCTCTAGGAACTTTCACACACTCAAAAACGCACACTCTAGGTGGAGGCTGCTCTTTGTCTTGACTTCTCCTAAAACCCTAAGAGAACAATATTATTTATACCTAAGCTTACTTTGGGAGTTTGTCCAAACACTCCCCTTAAAGTCTTGCAAATTAAGATTCCCCCCAAAGTAAACTATTCCTGATTATAAATTGAACCTAGACTTTTATTATATTTAAGTATACACTATTTTAGGGCTAACAGTGGTTGAGTTGTCTAAAACATTACTGTGGCTAAAAGTGAACCCGCGTTCGAATCCTGAATGTGAGAGTATTTTTATTTTAGGATATAAATAATTCATATACTCTACGGTCACATAAGTTAGTGGTTGAGTTTTGTCGGACTGTTAGTTCAATTTTCCAATCGGTTAGTGCATTTTCTCAAGCTGTTAAGTGTTTTATAACCTATGTTTATAAAATTAGGTGATTTATTTTAACGAAAGTTTTATTATTTGTGGAAGTTAAAATGAGAAATTCTGTTTTTGCAAATCTCGAATTGTTAGTTTAATTTCTCAAACTGTTAGTGCATTTTGTCTAGCTGTTAATTGATTTATAACCTAAGTTTATAAACTTAGTTGATTAAAAGGTAATTTACATTCCATAAATTAGAAATAAAGATACGTACAGATAATCATTTCATAAATTAACTAATTAAAAGGTAATTTACATTTACAAGGATAATATATTACAATTATTATAGCTAGTCTTCTGATCTTGCAAGCTTTCTTACAATGTCATTAGCAAGTTTCTTTGCCAGATCATCATCAGCTCCTTTAACCTTTGCATCTCTCATCCTTTTATCCTTTGAGTGATTCAAAAATTCCAAAGCAAAATATTGAGTTGTTCCATCTTCCAGCTAGAGTCTGTATGTCATGGATTCTCATACACATCAATCTATTTTATAACTCTAGTGAATAATAAAACTTAGGTTAAAATTAATTAATTAATTTTGTAAACTTAGATTACACATAATCAATTCATTTCCATTACATGAAATTACATGAATAATAAAATGAAACATAGGTTGAAATTAATCAAGTAATTTTATAAAGTTAGGTTACACGTAATCAATTCATTTCCATTACATGAAACTACATGAATAATAAAATAAAACTTAGTTTCAAATTAATCATGTAATTTTATGAATTTAGTTTACTGATAATCAATTCATTTCCATTCCATTCCATTACATGAATAATAAAATAAAACTTAGGTTGAAATAAATCAAGTAATTTTATAACTTAACAGCTTGAATAAATGCAATAACAGCTTGAAAAATTGAACTAACAGTTCGAGATTTGCAAAAACATAAATTTCTCAATTTAACTCTAGTGATTAATAAAACTTAGGTTGAAATTATTCAAGTAATTTTATAACTTAGGTTACACGTAATCAATTCATTTCAAATACATGAAATTTCATGAATAATAAAATAAAACTTAGGTTGAAATTAATCAAGTAATTTATAAACTTAGGTTACACGTAATCATTTCATTTCCATTACATGAATAATAAAATTAAACTTAGGTTGAAATTAATCAAGTAATTTTATCAACACAGATTATCGATTTATTTCCATTACATGAAATTACATGTAATCAATTCATTTTCATTACATGAAATTACATGAATAATAAAATAAAACTTAGGTTGAAATTAATCATGTAATTTTATGAACTTAGTTTACTGATAATCAATTCATTTCCATTCCATTCCATTAGATGAATAATAAAATAAAACTTAGGTTGAAATTAATCAAGTAATTTATAAACTTAGGTTACACGTAATCAATTCATTTCCATTACATGAATAATAAAATAAAACTTAGGCTGAAATTAATCAAGTAATTTTATCAACACAGATTACAAATAATCAATTCATTTCCATTCCATTCCATTACATAAATAATAAAACTAATATTGATATTAATCAAGTAATTTTATAAACTTAGGTTACACGTTATCGATTTATTTCCATTACATGAAATTACATGTAATCAATTCATTTCCATTACATGAAATTACATGAATAATAAAATAAAACTTAGGATGAAATTAATCATGTAATTTTATGAACTTATTATACTGATAATCAATTCATTTCCATTCCATTCCATTAGATGAATAATAAAATAAAACTTAGGTTGAAATTAATCAAGTAATTTATAAACTTAGGTTACTCGTAATCAATTCATTTCCATTACATGAATAATAAAATAAAACTTAGGCTGAAATTAATCAAGTAATTTTATCAACACATATTACAAATAATCAATTCATTTCCATTCCATTCCATTACATAAATAATAAAACTAATATTGATATTAATCAAGTAATTTTATAAACTTAGGTTACATGTTATCGATTTATTTCCATTACATGAAATTACATGTAATCAATTCATTTCAATTACATGAGATTACATGAATAATAAAATAAAACTTAGGTTGAAATTAATCATGTAATTTTATGAACTTAGTTTACATATAATCAATTCATTTTCATTCCATTCCTTTACATGAATAATAAAATAAAACTTAGGTTGAAATTAATCAAGTAATTTTATAAACATAGGTTACAAGTAATCAATTCATTTCCATTACATGAAATTACATGAATAATAAAATAAAACTTAGGTTGAAATTAATCAACTAATTTATAAACTTAGGTTAAACATAATCAATTCATTTCCATTACATGAAATTACATAAATAATAAAATAAAACTTAGGTTAGAATTAATCAAGTAAATTTATAAACTTAGGTTATACGTAATCAATTCATTTCCATTACATGAAACTACATGAATAATAAAATAAAACTTAGGTTGAAATTAATCAAGTAATTTATAAACTTAGGTTACACGTAATCAATTCATTTCCATTACATGAATAATAAAGTAAAACTTACGTTGAAATTAATCAAGTAATTTTATCAACACAGATTACAAATAATCAATTCATTTCCATTCCATTCCATTACATAAATAATAGAACTAATATTGATATTAATCAAGTAATTTTATAAACTTAGGTTAAACGTAATCAATTCATTTCCATTACATGAAATTACATGAATAAAAAAATAAAACTTAGGTTGAAATTAATCATGTAATTTTATGAACTTAGTTTACTGATAATCAATTCATTTCCATTCCATTCCATTACATGAATAATAAAATAAAACTTAGGTTGAAATAAATCAAATAATTTTATAAACTTATCAGCTTGAGAAAATGCAATAACAGCTTGAGAAATTGAACTAACAGTTCGAGATTTGCAAAAACATAAATTTCTCAATTTAATTCTAGTGATTAATAAAACATAGGTTGAAATTATTCAAGTAATTTTATAACTTAGGTTACACGTAATCAATTCATTTCGAATACATGAAATTACATGAATAATAAAATAAAACTTAGGTTGAAATTAATCATGAAATTTTATGAACTTAGTTTAGAGATAATCAATTCATTTCCATTCCATTCCATTACATGAATAATAAAATAAAACTTAGGTTGAAATTATTCAAGTAATTTTATAAACATAGGTTACAAGTAATCAATTCATTTCCATTATATCAAATTACATGAATACTAAAATAAAACTTAGGTTGAAATTAATCAACTAATTTATAAACTTAGGTTAAACATAATCAATTCATTTCCATTACATGAAATTACATAAATAATAAAATAAAACTTAGGTTAGAATTAATCAAGTAATTTTATAAACTTAGGTTATACGTAATCATTTCATTTCCATTACATGAAATTACATGAATAATAAAATAAAACTTAGGTTGAAATTAATCAAGTAATTTATAAACTTAGGTTACACGTAATCAATTCATTTCCATTACATGAATAATAAAATAAAACTTAGGTTGAAATTAATCAAGTAATTTTATCAACACAGATTACAAATAATCAATTCATTTCCATTCCATTCCATAACATAAATAATAAAACTAACATTGATATTAATCAAGTAATTTTATAAACTTAGGTTACACGTTATCGAATATTTCCATTACATGAAATTACATGTAATCAATTCATTTTCATTACATGAAATTACATGAATAATAAAATAAAACTTAGGTTGAAATTAATCAACTAATTTATAAACTTAGGTTAAACATAATCAATTCATTTCCATTACATGAAATTACATAAATAATAAAATAAAACTTAGGTTAGAATTAATCAAGTAATTTTATAAACTTAGGTTATACGTAATCAATTCATTTCCATTACATGAAATTACATGAATAATAAAATAAAACTTAGGTTGAAATTAATCAAGTAATTTATAAACTTAGGTTACACGTAATCAATTCATTTCCATTACATGAATAATAAAATAAAACTTAGGTTGAAATTAATCAAGTAATTTTATCAACACAGATTACAAATAATCAATTCATTTCCATTCCATTCCATTACATAAATAATAGAACTAATATTGATATTAATCAAGTAATTTTATAAACTTAGGTTAAACGTAATCAATTCATTTCCATTACATGAAATTACATGAATAAAAAAATAAAACTTAGGTTGAAATTAATCATGTAAATTTATGAACTTAGTTTACTGATAATCATTTCATTTCCATTCCATTCCATTACATGAATAATAAAATAAAACTTAGGTTGAAATAAATCAACTAATTTTTTAAACGTATCAGCTTGAGAAAATGCAGTAACATCTTGAGAAATTGAACTAACAGTTCGAGATTTGCGAAAACATAAATTTCTCAATTTAATTCTAGTGATTAATAAAACATAGGTTGAAATTATTCAAGTAATTTTATAACTTAGGTTACACGTAATCAATTCATTTCGAATACATGAAATTACATGAATAATAAAATAAAACTTAGGTTGAAATTAATCATGAAATTTTATGAACTTAGTTTAGAGATAATCAATTCATTTCCATTCCATTCCATTACATGAATAATAAAATAAAACTTAGGTTGAAATTATTCAAGTAATTTTATAAACATAGGTTACAAGTAATCAATTCATTTCCATTATATCAAATTACATGAATACTAAAATAAAACTTAGGTTGAAATTAATCAACTAATTTATAAACTTAGGTTAAACATAATCAATTCATTTCCATTACATGAAATTACATAAATAATAAAATAAAACTTAGGTTAGAATTAATCAAGTAATTTTATAAACTTAGGTTATACGTAATCATTTCATTTCCATTACATGAAATTACATGAATAATAAAATAAAACTTAGGTTGAAATTAATCAAGTAATTTATAAACTTAGGTTACACGTAATCAATTCATTTCCATTACATGAATAATAAAATAAAACTTAGGTTGAAATTAATCAAGTAATTTTATCAACACAGATTACAAATAATCAATTCATTTCCATTCCATTCCATAACATAAATAATAAAACTAACATTGATATTAATCAAGTAATTTTATAAACTTAGGTTACACGTTATCGAATATTTCCATTACATGAAATTACATGTAATCAATTCATTTTCATTACATGAAATTACATGAATAATAAAATAAAACTTAGGTTGAAATTAATCAACTAATTTATAAACTTAGGTTAAACATAATCAATTCATTTCCATTACATGAAATTACATAAATAATAAAATAAAACTTAGGTTAGAATTAATCAAGTAAATTTATAAACTTAGGTTATACGTAATCAATTCATTTCCATTACATGAAACTACATGAAATAATAAAATAAAACTTAGGTTGAAATTAATCAAGTAATTTATAAACTTAGGTTACACGTAATCAATTCATTTCCATTACATGAATAATAAAATAAAACTTAGGTTGAAATTAATCAAGTAATTTTATCAACACAGATTACAAATAATCAATTCATTTCCATTCCATTACATAAATAATAGAACTAATATTGATATTAATCAAGTAATTTTATAAACTTAGGTTAAACGTAATCAATTCATTTCCATTACATGAAATTACATGAATAAAAAAATAAAACTTAGGTTGAAATTAATCATGTAAATTTATGAACTTAGTTTACTGATAATCAATTCATTTCCATTCCATTCCATTACATGAATAATAAAATAAAACTTAGGTTGAAATAAATCAACTAATTTTTTAAACGTATGAGCTTGAGAAAATGCAGTAACATCTTGAGAAATTGAACTAACAGTTCGAGATTTGCGAAAACATAAATTTCTCAATTTAATTCTAGTGATTAATAAAACCTAGGTTGAAATTATTCAAGTAATTTTATAACTTAGGTTACACGTAATCAATTCATTTCAAATACATGAAATTACATGAATAATAAAATAAAATTTAGGTTGAAATTAATCATGAAATTTTATGAACTTAGTTTAGAGATAATCAATTCATTTCCATTCCATTCCATTACATGAATAATAAAATAAAACTCAGGTTGAAATAATTAAGTAATTTTATAAACATAGGTTACAAGTAATCAATTCATTTCCATTACATGAAATTACATGAATACTAAAATAAAACTTAGGTTGAAATTAATCAACTAATTTATAAACTTAGGTTAAACATAATCAATTCATTTCCATTACATGAAATTACATAAATAATAAAATAAAACTTAGGTTAGAATTAATCAAGTAATTTCATAAACTTAGGTTATACGTAATCAATTCATTTCCATTACATGAAATTACATGAATAATAAAATAAAACTTAGGTTGAAATTAATCAAGTAATTTATAAACTTAGGTTACACGTAATCATTTCATTTCCATTACATGAATAATAAAATAAAACTTAGGTTGAAAATAATCAAGTAATTTTATCAACACAGATTACAAATAATCAATTCATTTCCATTCCATTCCATAACATAAATAGTAAAACCAATATTGAAATTAATCAAGTAATTTTATAAACTTAGGTTACACGTTATCGATTTATTTCCATTACATGAAATTACATGTAATCAATTCATTTTCATTACATGAAATTACATGGATAATAAAATAAAACTTAGGTTGAAATTAATCATGTAATTTTATGAACTTAGCTTACTGATAATCAATTCATTTCCATTCCATTCCATTAGATGAATAATAAAATAAAACTTAGGTTGAAATTAATCAAGTAATTTATAAACCTAGGTTACACGTAATCAATTCATTTCTATTGCATGAATAATAAAATAAAACTTAGGCTGAAATTAATCAACTAATTTTATCAACACATATTACAAATAATCAATTCGTTTCCATTCCATTCCATTACATAAATAATAAAACTAATATTGATATTAATCAAGTAATTTTATAAACTTAGGTTACATGTTATCGATTTATTTCCATTACATGAAATTACATGTAATCAATTCATTTCAATTACATGAAATTACATGAATAATAAAATAAAACTTAGGTTGAAATTAATCATGTAATTTTATGAACTTAGTTTACAGATAATCAATTCATTTTCATTCCATTCCATTACATGAATAATAAAATAAAACTTAGGTTGAAATTAATCAAGTAATTTTATAAACATAGGTTACAAGTAATAAATTCATTTCCATTACATGAAATTACATGAATAATAAAATAAAACTTAGGTTGAAATTAATCAACTAATTTATAAACTTTGGTTAAACATAATCAATTCATTTCCATTACATGAAATTACATAAATAATAAAATAAAACTTAGGTTAGAATTAATCAAGTAAATTTATAAACTTAGGTTATACGTAATCAATTCATTTCCATTACATGTAACTACATGAATAATAAAATAAAACTTAGGTTGAAATTAATCAAGCAATTTATAAACTTAGGTTACACGTAATCAATTCATTTCCATTACATGAATAATAAAATAAAACTTAGGTTGAAATTAATCAAGTAATTTTATCAACACAGATTACAAATAATCAATTCATTTCCATTCCATTCCATTACATAAATAATAGAACTAATATTGATATTAATCAAGTAATTTTATAAACTTAGGTTAAACGTAATCAATTCATTTCCATTACATGAAATTACATGAATAAAAAAATAAAACTTAGGTTGAAATTAATCATGTAAATTTATGAACTTAGTTTACTGATAATCAATTCATTTCCATTCCATTCCATTACATGAATAATAAAATAAAACTTAGGTTGAAATAAATCAACTAATTTTATAAACGTATCAGCTTGAGAAAATGTAGTAACAGCTTGAGAAATTGAACTAACAGTTCGAGATTTGCGAAAACATAAATTTCTCAATTTAATTCTTGTGATTAATAAAACCTAGGTTGAAATTATTCAAGTAATTTTATAACTTAGGTTACACGTAATCAATTCATTTCCAATACATGAAATTACATGAGTAATAAAATAAAATTTAGGTTGAAATTAATCATGAAATTTTATGAACTTAGTTTAGAGATAATCAATTCATTTCCATTCCATTCCATTACATGAATAATAAAATAAAACTTAGGTTGAAATTAATCAAGTAATTTTATAAACATAGGTTACAAGTAATCAATTCATTTCCATTACATGAAATTACATGAATAATAAAATAAAACTTAGGTTGAAATTAATCAACTAATTTATAAACTTAGGTTAAACATAATCAATTCATTTTCATTACATGAAATTACATAAATAATAAAATAAAACTTAGGTTAGAATTAATCAAGTAAATTTATAAACTTAGGTTATACGTAATCAATTCATTTCCATTACATGAAATTACATGAATAATAAAATAAAACTTAGGTTGAAATTAATCAAGTAATTTATAAACTTAGGTTACACGTAATCATTTCATTTCCATTACATGAATAATAAAATAAAACTTAGGTTGAAAATAATCAAGTAATTTTATCAACACAGATTACAAATAATCAATTCATTTCCATTCCATTCCATAACATAAATAGTAAAACCAATATTGATATTAATCAAGTAATTTTATAAACTTAGGTTACACGTTATCGATTTATTTCCATTACATGAAATTACATGTAATCAATTCATTTTCATTACATGAAATTACATGGATAATAAAATAAAACTTAGGTTGAAATTAATCATGTAATTTTATGAACTTAGCTTACTGATAATCAATTCATTTCCATTCCATTCCATTAGATGAATAATAAAATAAAACTTAGGTTGAAATTAATCAAGTAATTTATAAACCTAGGTTACACGTAATCAATTCATTTCTATTACATGAATAATAAAATAAAACTTAGGCTGAAATTAATCAACTAATTTTATCAACACATATTACAAATAATCAATTCGTTTCCATTCCATTCCATTACATAAATAATAAAACTAATATTGATATTAATCAAGTAATTTTATAAACTTAGGTTACATGTTATCGATTTATTTCCATTACATGAAATTACATGTAATCAATTCATTTCAATACATGAAATTACATGAATAATAAAATAAAACTTAGGTTGAAATTAATCATGTAATTTTATGAACTTAGTTTACAGATAATCAATTCATTTTCATTCCATTCCATTACATGAATAATAAAATAAAACTTAGGTTGAAATTAATCAAGTAATTTTATAAACATAGGTTACAAGTAATCAATTCATTTCCATTACATGAAATTACAAGAATAATAAAATAAAACTTAGGTTGAAATTAATCAACTAATTTATAAACTTAGGTTAAACATAATCAATTCATTTCCATTACATGAAATTACATAAATAATAAAATAAAACTTAGGTTAGAATTAATCAAGTAAATTTATAAACTTAGGTTACACGTAATCAATTCATTTCCATTACCTGAAAGTACATGAATAATAAAATAAAACTTAGGTTGAAATTAATCAAGTAATTTATAAACTTAGGTTACACGTAATCAATTCATTTCAATTACATGAATAATAAAATAAAACTTAGGTTGAAATTAATCAAGTAATTTTATCAACACAGATTACAAATAATCAATTCATTTCCATTCCATTCCATTACATAAATAATAGAACTAATATTGATATTAATCAAGTAATTTTATAAACTTAGGTTACACGTTATCGATTTATTTCCATTACATGAAATTACATGAATAATATAATAAAATTTTAGTTGAAATTAGTCAAGTAATTTTATAAACTTAGATTACAGTTAATCAATTAATTTTCATTCCATATGAATAATAAAAGCTAATATTGAAATTAATCAAGTAATTTTATAAACATAGGTTACACGTAATCAATTCATTTCCATTACATGAATAATAAAATAAAACTTAGGTTGAAATTAATCATGTAATTTTATGAACTTAGTTTACTGATAATCAATTCATTTCCATTCCATTCCATTACATGAATAATAAAATAAAACTTAGGTGAATAAATCAAGTAATTTTATAAACTTAACAGCTTGAGAAAATGCAATAACAGCTTGAGAAAATGCAATAACAGCTTGAGAAATTTATCCAACAGTTCGAGATTTGCAAAAACATAAATTTCTCAATTTAACTCTAGTGATTAATAAAACTTTGGTTGAAATTATTCAAGTAATTTTATAACTTAGGTTACACGTAATCAATTCATTTCAAATACATGAAATTACATGAATAATAAAATAAAACTTAGTTTGAAATTATTCATGAAATTTTATGAACTTAGTTTAGAGATAATCAATTCATTTCCATTCCATTCCATTACATGAATAATAAAATAAGACTTAAGGTGAAATTAATCAAGTAATTTTATAAACATAGGTTACAAGTAATCAATTCATTTCCATTACATGAAATTACATGAATAATAAAATAAAACTTAGGTTGAAATTAATCAACTAATTTATAAACTTAGGTTAAACATAATCAATTCATTTCCATTACATGAAATTACATAACTAATAAAATAAAACTTAGGTTAGAATTAATCAAGTAATTTTATAAACTTAGGTAATACGTAATCAATTCATTTCCATTACATAAAATTACATGAATAATAAAATAAAACTTAGGTTGAAATTAATCAAGTAATTTATAAACTTAGGTTACACGTAATCAACTCATTTCCATTACATGAATAATAAAATAAAACTTAGGTTGAAATTAATCATGTAATTTTATGAACTTAGTTTACTGATAATCAATTCATTTCCATTCCATTCCATTACATGAATAATAAAATAAAACCTAGGTTGAAATAAATCAAATAATTTTATAAATTTATCAGCTTGAGAAAATGCAATAACAGCTTGAGAAATTGAACTAACAGTTCGAGATTTGCAAAAACATAAATTTCTCAATTTAATTCTAGTGATTAATAAAACTTAGGTTGAAATTATTCAAGTAATTTTATAACTTAGGTTACACGTAAACAATTCATTTCAAATACATGAAATTACATGAATAATAAAATAAAACATAGGTTGAAATTAATCATGAAATTTTATGAACTTAGTTTAGAGATAATCAATTCATTTCCATTCCATTCCATTACATGAATAATAAAATAAAACTTAGGTTGAAATTAATCAAGTAATTTTATAAACATAGGTTACAAGTAATCAATTCATTTCCATTACATGAAATTACATGAATACTAAAATAAAACTTAGGTTGAAATTAATCAATTAATTTATAAACTTAGGTTAAACATAATCAATTCATTTCCATTACATGAAATTACATAAATAATAAAATAAAACTTAGGTTATAATTAATCAAGTAATTTTATAAACTTAGGTTATACGTAATCAATTCATTTCCATTACATTAAATTACATGAATAATAAAATAAAACTTAGGTTGAAATTAATCAAGTAATTTATAAACTTAGGTTACACGTAATCAACTCATTTCCATTACATGAATAATAAAATAAAACTTAGGTTGAAATTAATCATGTAATTTTATGAACTTAGTTTACTGATAATCAATTCATTTCCATTCCATTCCATTACATGAATAATAAAATAAAACCTAGGTTGAAATAAATCAAATAATTTTATAAATTTATCAGCTTGAGAAAATGCAATAACAGCTTGAGAAATTGAACTAACAGTTCGAGATTTGCAAAAACATAAATTTCTCAATTTAATTCTAGTGATTAATAAAACTTAGGTTGAAATTATTCAAGTAATTTTATAACTTAGGTTACACGTAAACAATTCATTTCAAATACATGAAATTACATGAATAATAAAATAAAACATAGGTTGAAATTAATCATGAAATTTTATGAACTTAGTTTAGAGATAATCAATTCATTTCCATTCCATTCCATTACATGAATAATAAAATAAAACTTAGGTTGAAATTAATCAAGTAATTTTATAAACTTAGGTTATACGTAATCAATTCATTTCCATTACATGAATAATAAAATAAAACTTAGGTTGAAATTAATCAAGTAATTTTATCAACACAGATTACAAATAATCAATTCATTTCCATTCCATTCCATAACATAAATAATAAAACTAATATTGATATTAATCAAGTAATTTTATAAACTTAGGTTACACGTTATCGATTTATTTCCATTACATAAAATTACATGTAATCAATTCATTTCCATTACATGAAATTACATGAATAATAAAATAAAACTTAGGTTGAAATTAATCATGTAATTTTATGAACTTAGTTTACTGATAATCAATTCATTTCCATTCCATTCCATTAGATGAATAATAAAATAAAACTTAGGTTGAAATTAATCAAGTAATTTTATCAACACAGATTACAAATAATCAATTCATTTCCATTCCGTTCCATTACATAAATAATAGAACTAATATTGATATTAATCAAGTAATTTTATTAACTTAGGTTACACGTAATCATTTCATTTCCATTACATGAATAAAAAAATAAAACTTAGGTTGAAATTAATTATGTAATTTTATGAACTTAGTTTACTGATAATCAATTCATTTCCATTCCATTCCATTACATGAATAATAAAATAAAACTTAGGTTGAAATAAATCAAATAATTTTATAAACTTATCAGCTTGAGAAAATGCAATAACAGCTTGAGAAATTGAACTAACAGTTCGAGATTTGCAAAAACATAAATTTCTCAATTTAATTCTAGTGATTAATAAAACTTAGGTTGAAATTATTCAAGTAATTTTATAACTTAGGTTAAACGTAATCAATTCATTTCAAATACATGAAATTACATGAATAATAAAATAAAACTTAGGTTGAAATTAATCATGAAATTTTATGAACTTAGTTTAGAGATAATCAATTCATTTCCATTCCATTCCATTACATGAATAATAAAATAAAACTTAGTTTGAAATTAATCAAGTAATTTTATAAACATAGGTTACAAGTAATCAATTCATTTCCATTACATGAAATTACATGAATACTAAAATAAAACTTAGGTTGAAATTAATCAACTAATTTATAAACTTAGGTTAAACATAATCAATTCATTTCCATTACATGAAATTACATAAATAATAAAATAAAACTTAGGTTGTAATTAATCAAGTAATTTTATAAACTTAGGTTATACGTAATCAATTCATTTCCATTACATTAAATTACATGAATAATAAAATAAAACTTAGGTTTAAATTAATCAAGTAATTTATAAACTTAGGTTACACGTAATCAATTCATTTCCATTACATGAATAATAAAATAAAACTTAGGTTGAAATTAATCAAGTAATTTTATCAACACAGATTACAAATAATCAATTCATTTCCATTCCATTCCATAACATAAATAATAAAACTAATATTGATATTAATCAAGTAATTTTATAAACTTAGGTTACACGTTATCGATTTATTTCCATTACATAAAATTACATGTAATCAATTCATTTCCATTACATGAAATTACATGAATAATAAAATAAAACTTAGGTTGAAATTAATCATGTAATTTTATGAACTTAGTTTACTGATAATCAATTCATTTCCATTCCATTCCATTAGATGAATAATAAAATAAAACTTAGGTTGAAATTAATCAAGTAATCTATAAACTTAGGTTACACGTAATCAATTCATTTCCATTACATGAATAATAAAATAAAACTTAGGTTGAAATTAATCAAGTAATTTTATCAACACATATTAAAAATAATCCACTCATTTCCATTCCATTCCATTACATAAATAATAAAACTAATATTGATATTAATCAAGTAATTTTATAAACTTAAGTTACACGTTATCGATTTATTTCCATTACATGAAATTACATGTAATCAATTCATTTCAATTACAAGAAATTACATGAATAATAAAATAAAACTTAGGTTTAAATTAATCAAGTAATTTATAAACTTAGGTTACACGTAATCAATTCATTTCCATTACATGAATAATAAAATAAAACTTAGGTTGAAATTATTCAAGTAATTTTATCAACACAGATTACAAATAATCAATTCATTTCCATTCCATTCCATAACATAAATAATAAAACTAATATTGATATTAATCAAGTAATTTTATAAACTTAGGTTACACGTTATCGATTTATTTCCATTACATAAAATTACATGTAATCAATTCATTTCCATTACGTGAAATTACATGAATAATAAAATAAAACTTAGGTTGAAATTAATCATGTAATTTTATGAACTTAGTTTACTGATAATCAATTCATTTCCATTCCATTCCATTAGATGAATAATAAAATAAAACTTAGGTTGAAATTAATCAAGTAATTTTATCAACACAGATTACAAATAATCAATTCATTTCCATTCCGTTCCATTACATAAATTATAGAACTAATATTGATATTAATCAAGTAATTTTATAAACTTAGGTTACACGTAATCATTTCATTTCCATTACATGAATAAAAAAATAAAACTTAGGTTGAAATTAATTATGTAATTTTATGAACTTAGTTTACTGATAATCAATTCATTTCCATTCCATTCCATTACATGAATAATCAAATAAAACTAAGGTTGAAATAAATCAAATAATTTTATAAACTTATCAGCTTGAGAAAATGCAATAACAGCTTGAGAAATTGAACTAACAGTTCGAGATTTGCAAAAACATAAATTTCTCAATTTAATTCTAGTGATTAATAAAACTTAGGTTGAAATTATTCAAGTAATTTTATAACTTAGGTTAAACGTAATCAATTCATTTCAAATACATGAAATTACATGAATAATAAAATAAAACTTAGGTTGAAATTAATCATGAAATTTTATGAACTTAGTTTAGAGATAATCAATTCATTTCCATTCCATTCCATTACATGAATAATAAAATAAAACTTAGTTTGAAATTAATCAAGTAATTTTATAAACATAGGTTACAAGTAATCAATTCATTTCCATTACATGAAATTACATGAATACTAAAATAAAACTTAGGTTGAAATTAATCAACTAATTTATAAACTTAGGTTAAACATAATCAATTCATTTCCATTACATGAAATTACATAAATAATAAAATAAAACTTAGGTTGTAATTAATCAAGTAATTTTATAAACTTAGGTTATACGTAATCAATTCATTTCCATTACATTAAATTACATGAATAATAAAATAAAACTTAGGTTTAAATTAATCAAGTAATTTATAAACTTAGGTTACACGTAATCAATTCATTTCCATTACATGAATAATAAAATAAAACTTAGGTTGAAATTAATCAAGTAATTTTATCAACACAGATTACAAATAATCAATTCATTTCCATTCCATTCCATAACATAAATAATAAAACTAATATTGATATTAATCAAGTAATTTTATATACTTAGGTTACACGTTATCGATTTATTTCCATTACATAAAATTACATGTAATCAATTCATTTCCATTACATGAAATTACATGAATAATAAAATAAAACTTAGGTTGAAATTAATCATGTAATTTTATGAACTTAGTTTACTGATAATCAATTCATTTCCATTCCATTCCATTAGATGAATAATAAAATAAAACTTAGGTTGAAATTAATCAAGTAATCTATAAACTTAGGTTACACGTAATCAATTCATTTCCATTACATGAATAATAAAATAAAACTTAGGTTGAAATTAATCAAGTAATTTTATCAACACATATTAAAAATAATCCATTCATTTCCATTCCATTCCATTACATAAATAATAAAACTAATATTGATATTAATCAACTAATTTTATAAACTTAGGTTACACGTTATCGATTTATTTCCATTACATGAAATTACATGTAATCAATTCATTTCAATTACAAGAAATTACAAGAATAATAAAATAAAACTTAGGTTGAAATTAATCATGTAATTTTATGAACTTAGTTTACAGATAATCAATTCATTTCCATTCCATTCCATTACATGAATAATAAAATAAAATAAAACTTAGGTTGAAATTAATCAAGTAATTTTATAAACATAGGTTACAAGTAATCAATTCATTTCCATTACATGAAATTACATGAATAATAAAATAAAACTTAGGTTGAAATTAATCAACTAATTTATAAACTTAGGTTAAACATAATCAATTCATTTCCATTACATGAAATTACATAAATAATAAAATAAAACTTAGGTTAGAATTAATCAAGTAAATTTATAAACTTAGGTTACACGTAATCAATTCATTTCCATTACATGAAATTACATGAATAATAAAATAAAACTTAGGTTGAAATTAATCAAGTAATTTATAAACTTAGGTTACACGTAATCAATTCATTTCAATTACATGAATAATAAAATAAAACTTAGGTTGAAATTAATCAAGTAATTTTATCAACACAGATTACAAATAATCAATTCATTTCCATTCCATTCCATTACATAAATAATAGAACTAATATTGATATTAATCAAGTAATTTTATAAACTTAGGTTACATGTTATCGATTTATTTCCATTACATGAAATTACATGAATAATATAATAAAATTTTAGTTGAAATTAGTCAAGTAATTTTATAAACTTAGATTACAGTTAATCAATTAATTTTCATTCCATATGAATAATAAAAGCTAATATTGAAATTAATCAAGTAATTTTATAAACATAGGTTACACGTAATCAATTCATTTCCATTACATGAATAATAAAATAAAACTTAGGTTGAAATTAATCATGTAATTTTATGAACTTAGTTTACTGATAATCAATTCATTTCCATTCCATTCCATTACATGAATAATAAAATAAAACTTAGGTGAATAAATCAAGTAATTTTATAAACTTAACAGCTTGAGAAAATGCAATAACAGCTTGAGAAATTTATCCAACAGTTCGAGATTTGCAAAAACATAAATTTCTCAATTTAACTCTAGTGATTAATAAAACTTTGGTTGAAATTATTCAAGTAATTTTATAACTTAGGTTACACGTAATCAATTCATTTCAAATACATGAAATTACATGAATAATAAAATAAAACTTAGTTTGAAATTAATCATGAAATTTTATGAACTTAGTTTAGAGATAATCAATTCATTTCCATTCCATTCCATTACATGAATAATAAAATAAGACTTAAGTTGAAATTAATCAAGTAATTTTATAAACATAGGTTACAAGTAATCAATTCATTTCCATTACATGAAATTACATGAATAATAAAATAAAACTTAGGTTGAAATTAATCAACTAATTTATAAACTTAGGTTAAACATAATCAATTCATTTCCATTACATGAAATTACATAACTAATAAAATAAAACTTAGGTTAGAATTAATCAAGTAATTTTATAAACTTAGGTTATACGTAATCAATTCATTTCCATTACATAAAATTACATGAATAATAAAATAAACTTAGGTTGAAATTAATCAAGTAATTTATAAACTTAGGTTACACGTAATCAACTCATTTCCATTACATGAATAATAAAATAAAACTTAGGTTGAAATTAATCAAGTAATTTTATCAACCCAGATTACAAATAATCAATTCATTTCCTTTACATGAAATTAATCAAGTAATTTTATAAACTTAGGTTACACGTTATCGATTTATTTCCATTACATGAATAATAAAATAAAATTTTAGTTCAAATTAGTCAAGTAATTTTATAAACATAGATTATAGTTAATCATTTCATTTTCATTCCATTCCATATGAATAGTAAAAACTAATATTGAAATTAATCAAGTAATTTTATAAACATAGGTTACACGTAATCACTTCATTTCCATTTCATGAAATTACATGTATAATAGAATGAAACTTATGTTGAAGTTAATCAAGTAATTTTTTAAACTTATGTTACACGTAATTAATTCATTTCCATTCCACGAAATTACATGAATAATAAAGTAAAACTTAGGTTGAAATTAGTCAAGTAATTTTATAAACTTAACATCTTGAGAAAATGCAATAACAACTTGAGAAATTGAACTAACAGTTCGAGATTTGCAAAAACATAAATTTTTCAATTTAACTCTAGTGAATAATAAAGCTTAGGTAAATTATTCAAGTAATTTTATAACTTATGTTACACGTAATCAATTCATTTCCATTACATGAATAGTAAAATAAAACTTAGGTTGAAATTAATCAAGTAATCTTATAAACTTAGGAATCTCTGAATCGGAAATTTCTAAATCAGGATTTTCTTTCACTTGTAGGTTTAAATTCTCCGTGATTAATTGTTGATTTTGAATCCTGACAGTCTTTCGGTTCAATCTCACTGCTTTTTCGATCTCAGGTTCGAATTGTAGCGGCAATCCTTTAGCCGATCGACGTGTGTGCATACACTAAATAAAAATACTGCTAAAGATTAAAAACTTAATTAAACTAATATTTTTGGTGGTAAAGTAGATGACTACAATTACCTTTCTGAATTTTTAATAAATTTTTATTTGATTTTCAATAATTATAATAATAAAATAAAAATAAAGACTAAAAATAACCAAAGAAAGGAACTTAAACTTAATTACTTAAAACTAAGGCAACAAACTAACTTTAAACCTAAACTACCGTTACACTCCCCCGCAACGGTGCCAAAAGTCTGACCGGCCGTCGTTGTGACCCGCCGATTTAGTCCTTAAATCCACTATTTAGCTGGAGAAGTAAGGGTCGAATCCACAGAGAGGGTGGTCGTAATTAGGATTGAGTTATTAGCCTTATAAGTTTATTGAAATCATTTAAATTGTGAATTTGTGGATTTGAATGATTTGTTTGGAGTAATGGTTTGCTATTGCTTTATAACTAATATTAAGAGTGAAGTAACTATCGAAGAAGATAAACAATCAAGAGACGAATAAGCATTCACGGAATCACCATGGCATAAGTATTACTCACTATAATTTCATGCAATGATCATATAAGCATAATCAATTGCGTGACTAAATTAATCAAACGTGTCTTAACGAATAAATGTCGGCATAGCATATGCAACATTAATACTCGTGTTAGGGAAATACCCAGCTTCAGTATTTTTTAAGGAAAGTTTTTCCTTTTTAGACATTGATTGGGATTTTCTTTTGAGAGTATTGACTAGATCCCCTTTTTGAGTAGAAGGTCCTTCCACTAAACAAAGTAACCTCCTCATTAGTCTTACTAAAGGAGGTTCATTTTCAAGAACTGGGGTGTAAATTACCCTGTTTCCTATGACAGGAAACACTGCACTTGAAAAGTAAGGTTGTGAGGTGTAAAGATGCTCACCACAAACATGCTTGAAAATGTGGCTTAAAAAGCATGGATATTTGACAGCAGCTAGACGCTGTTCTTGTTGCACTAAGTTCCTCTGATTTAGGAAAATCCACTTTGCCATGTTCATAGTAGTGCCATCCACATGCTGTAGGACTATTTGAATCTCATGCATGCTGAGTTGGTTAAAAGAACCCACATTGCTGTTGAGGCTCATCCCAGCATAGTTTTTGGGAATGGTTAGGTTGAAAATGTAGTTGGTGGGTTTGATTGTGAGCATGGTGATGACAGAGGGGTGCTTCTCAACATCGTCACCAAGAAACACATGGACAAGGGGATTATTTTGGGAAGCCATTTACAAGAGTAGAATAGATGCACGAGTTTGGACACTAAGTCCTTTTAGGGTTTTGCAGATGGTTGGGGAAGGAATAGAGAAGAAGAAGATGATGAAACAGTGATTTGGGTATTTATAGGATTTGATTATGAGTGAGTAGGAGAGATAAAGGTTTGGGCGGTTCATTTGAAATGTCTGACCTCAATATGCTTAGTTCGAGAGTGGAAACTTGATTGTTGGAGATGGCTATGGCATTTCTAATTCCACACAGAATATGTACAAGGCCATAATCCTCAAGCTGATTCTGCATCCACAGAATCTGCCCACAGTAGCTTCCAGCGGCAATGTACTCTGCTTCGGCAGTAAAAGTAGAAACAGAATTCTACTTACTGCTGCACCAACTGATCAACTTTTCACGAAGGAGTTGACATCCACCTGTTATGCTTTTCTGTCTAGACTGCAACATGCAAAATCCGAATCTGATTAACTTATTAGTTCAAGGCTAGAGTCTTTGGGATACCAAAGACCCAATCCTGGTGTACCCTTTAAGCATCTAATGATCCTTTTCATAGTTTCTAGATGTGATTCCTTTGTATCAGTTTGAAATCTAGCAGATAAACAGGTAGCAAACATAATATCTAGTATACTAGCAGTTAAGTATAGCAAGCTCCCAATAATGCCCTTGTAAGCTGTTACCAAAACAACTTTGCCACAAGCATCATCATCCAACTTTACATTGGTTGCCATTGAGGTTTTGATGGGAGAACATTGATAAAATTTGAACTTTTTAAGAGGATCTAATGTATACTTTCTTTGAATGATGAAAATTCCATTTGAGGTTTGTTTAACCTGTAATCTAAGAAAGAAATTAGGTTCACCCATCATACTCATTTCATACTTAGATTTCATGAGTAGTGAAAAATTCTTGCACAACTGCTCATTATTTAACCAAAAAGTATGTCATCCACATATAGTTGAACAAGCAAAATATCAATTTTCACATTCTTTATGAACAACGTAGTATCTGTCCACTTTACATCTGGAATATCCATTGCTCATAAGAAAATCAGTAAGAGTGTCATACCAGGCTCTAGGGGCTTGTTTTAGACCATAGACAGTTTGTCCAACTTATATACAAAGCCTGGATGTTGTTCATCTTCAAAACCCTGGAGGCTGCTTGACATATACCTCTTCTAGCATCTTACCATTAAAAAAAGCACTCTTGACATCCATTTGAAATACCTTCATGCTCTTATGGACAGCATAAGCTAGAAACAAACAAATTGCCTCTAACCTGGCCACTCGGGCAAATGTTTCATCATAATATATTCCTTCTTCTTGCATATACCCTTGAGCAACTAGTCTTGTCTTGTTTTTTATGACATGACCTTGCTCATCCATGTTATTTCTAAAAACCCATTTGGTGTCAATTATTGTTTTACCTTTAGGTACAGGGACCAACTTTCATACTTTGTTTCTCTCAAACTGATTGAGTTTTTCTTAAATGGCAGTGATCCAAATGGAATATTTTAGTGCATAATCTACTTTCTTTGGCTCCAGAAGGGACACAAAACTAGAAAACATACAAAAGTTTCCTAGGCTGTCCCACCTTGTTTGCACACCTTTGTTAATGTCACTAATTATTTGATCATTAGGGTGACACCTAATCCACTTAGGATCATGTTTCAATGAAGATTCTCCTGTATCAGTTTCATTTTCACCAGGCCTTGCAGAACAGCTCTCAGGATTATCAGACACACTGATATCTTTAGCCTGTTCACCCATTGTAATTACTTGATAGTTTTGACTTTGTATATAAATAGGAAATTGATGTACTGTAAATGTACAATTCATACATTCTGTTTTGCACGGGCAATTCTTCTTGTACGGCTAGGTTAAACTTTGGAAGTTGTCCTCTCTATGTTCTTCGTATTTTAATTTCAGTTTTGATCAATCAAAGCATTCAGTTAGTTGTAATTATATTTGATCTTATTGTATGATTTGTTATTGTGATTGATTGAATTAAAATATAACAATCCAACCCATTCCCTATATCTCATGCAGGCAACGTCAGCAGATTCATAAGCTACCAACTCAGGACCCTCACCACCTAGCCTTGTGATTTGAAGTTTCCACTGATCTCCTTTTTTTGATATTGGGACATATTTAATAGTAGTTTCCTTGGCAAGTCTCCGGTTAGCAAAATGGAAGAACTTCTTCCTTGCCATATTGTCAAAATGGAATTGGGCTTTCGCTGAAGAGGATGCATGCTTTGATTTGGTCACTAAGACCTGTGCACTCTGTTCCTTCTCAGTCACTGACTCTTTTACAACTTCTATTAGATTCCTTTGAACATCCAAGGAGTGAATTTTGATTTTTTTTTTTGCCTCCTTGGTTGCAAGGGCTTTAACAACTTTAGTAAAAGCTTCTTCCTTTCTCTTTCTTTCAAGAATAGCAAGCTGCTCTTGTTTCAACTTATAATAAGTCTCTAGTGGAATGCCCATATCTTTGGCCTGAGATTTGCGAAAATTTAGTTGAGTAGCCTTGAGAGAGTCAGTGTCGAAAGAGGCTTTCCCTTTCCCTTTTGCTGCTCTAGTCAGAACAACATTAGTTTCCTCCTCTTCTTCTTCTTCAGTTTGTTCAAGAATCAATTGTCTCCTTCTGCTTGGCCTATCCTCAGGAATGGATTCCTCCCCCTTAGATGGAGTAGGGCTTTGAGATTCAACTTGAATAGACGGAGCAACGGCTAAAGAGACAGTTGAGTTACCTGCAATATCACCAGTTTGTAATTGTCTTGGTTTGCTTGGGTTACTGATGCTGATTTCTCCTTAGAAGAAGATGAAGATTTCTCCCCTTTAGACTTTGTCTTTGAGGTAGATTTAGACTTCTCCCCGTTTGAAGGAGATGGCACAGAGCCTTTAACACCAGTTCTACCTGAGGAATGAATCCAACAGGATGGATAGCAGCAGGTTTGGTGACAGGTCTTGAACCAACCAGGCTATGCACCATGAAAGCCAGGTTGTCCTTAACTTCTGCCAGCAGGATAACACAAGTTTGAAAAGAAGAAGAATGAGAAGTGGCAAGAGAAGAATGTTGGGAAATAGCAGCCCTGTCAGTGTCTGTGAACACCAAACTTTGAAGTTGTGCAAGTGTTAGTTCAAGGGACTCATACATATCATCAAAGTTTGTTGCCACAGAGTTTGACAGGGATACCACTAATGTATTTAGAGAGGCCAATGTGGATGGCAGGGTGGTAGAGCAGGTTTCAGCAATACCTGACAACTGTTGGGAAATGACTGTCAGGCTAGACACAGAGTCCTATTGGTGAGAAGGGGTTGGAAAGGAAGTTTGAGTGAATCAAGAAAACCCTAAAGCTGAGCTGACACAGAGTCTGCTATAGTAGAAGGAAGGGAAGTAATAGAAGATTGCAAAGAACCAACTTTGTGGGACAGCAGAAAAAGCTGGTCCTTCAAAGAAAGTTCTTTGGGGGAAGGTTTAGTATCTGTTGACTGTTTGGATTGGGTTGATGGGGATGAGTGTAATGGTGAGGATTGAGGAGTGTGGGGGTCACTGAAAGAAGGAAAGGGTACTTTAGAGAGAAGTTCCATAGTCTGGGCATAAGTTAAGTGACCCAGCTTGGAAAAATCAATAGTTACTTCAACAGTGGCTGTAGCTGCATGATAAGGTAAAGGTATTGGGGATGGGGGCCTTTCAGATGTTAATCGCATGGTAACACCTTCATCAAGTCCTTGGGTGGTTCCCTCAATAGTTCCTTGGTTTGTAGGCACCTCTCATGGGGAGAGGGGATGTGCATTTCAACATCATCAGTGGTGAAGGTTGATGATGGAATTTGCATTTGGGGAGCAGCTTCACCAGAGGGATGTTCCATTCCCTGAGGGTTATCAGCTTGGGTTATTGGTCCTTCAACAGCTGTTGCGTATTGAACAGCTGTGTCATGAGGAACAGAAGAGGATGGATGAACTGCTAATTTTTCTGGACCAATAGCTTTGGCGCCGTGTGCAGACTCAGAAGGTGTAAAAGAAATATGAGGTGGAGACTCTGTGGAGTCAGTATGGAGTGGAGTGAAGTCCTGTCTTTCAAAATCCTCAGTCTGTTGGGAGGATAGGATAGTGGATGTGGTAGTCTCCATTTGTACAACTGGTTCCTGTTGTGAGTAACCAGAGGGCCTGGGATGACTTGGGGTTGACTCAGTTTGGAGTGAAGCTTGCAACAAATTGGCTGCACTTACTCCCAAAATGGGAGAACCAAAGGCAGCAGAGGTTGCTTCTTTTTCAACTGACTCATGTTGGGAGGGGTCAGAGGGGTTAGTTTGAGTGGAGGATTTCTTTTTGGCTAAGGATTTCTTTCTTAGCCTACTATAGGATGTGAGCGAGGACGTAGAAGATGGATGTTGTGCGGAGGTGATATGGGGTTCTGTTTGGACTGGTGGCGAGACTGGGCTAGAAACATGAAGTTATTCATATTCCATAGTCTCAGGAGCCACAAAGGCACCAGCCACAAAGGCATCAGGTTCAACGGATTAACCAGGGTGACCAGCCTGCTCCCCCTCAGCCACGGAGGGTGAGGGTGCAGACTTAGCTATTTTGGACTTCTTAGGGACATGCCCAGCTTCAGTATTCTTTAAGGAAAGTTTTTCCTTTTTAGACCTTGATTGGAATTTTCCTTTAAGAGTATTGACTAGATCCACCTTCTGAGTAGAAGGTCCTTCCACTAAACAAAGTAACCTCCTCATTAGTCTTACGAGAGGAGGTTCATTTTCAAGAACTGGTGAAACGCCCCGTTCTAATAACGTGGCGCTTTTACTATAATCTGCAACATAAACCTCAAATTCAGAGTACGCTAAATAAATTATCTAGTTATTAAAAACAAATCGAAAATCTAGGGATCTACCCATCCCAATTACAAGTTCGATAATAATTACAAAGTGAGTGGAAGTCTATCTGAAACCACGAGTCCTTAAACTCTTGACCGTGAAGGTGGTGCTTTCCCCTTATCAGCTAAGCCTTAAACATTGCCCCCACAACAGGGGTAAGCCGTCGCCTAGCGAGTAACAGATTTAATAGCACAAGTAAACATGAATAACTTGAATGATACATGTATCGGCACAAGTCAACATGTGTAGCACCCGGCCTTCCCAGTAGTGCGTCCACGAATAGGTTGTCTGTGTAGCATCCGGCCTTCCCAGTAATGCATACACAGTAACACATCTTGCGGCACTCCCGACTTACAGCGTATAAAAATAACATGCAGCCACACAGGCATCCAATCATCACATAAATACACAGTATGCATACCAGGGAATACGGTTGTGACAGCCTTGCCACAATAACCATCATTACAATACACCCAGGATTAATCACCAAACATAAATTACATAATGAACTGCATATTTAAATTATAGTGCGGAAGCATTAAAGTACAAAATAAAATAATACAACTGAGTCCAACACCCTACGGTGCTACAAGGTTTCAAGTCTAAATCTACATACTCAAACTTTATTACAATCATCCCAAACATATTACAACATTGGACCCATAGCACAATTACCGATTGAGTGATATCAAATCTTCCAAGACTTCATAAATGACCTAACTAGAAGGTCCGGCGGCATATTTTCCTTTTCCTGTAAAAATTACAACAACTGAGGGGTAGGCGAAAGCTTAGTGAATACACAGATTTACGCATTTTATAAATCTTTATGAAGCGCACAAGAGTAGCACCGATGACACACGTCTTGCACTCACCACGTACACAAAGTACGACACACATGAGTCGTCGCTCCTACGAGCCCAAAGCTCGGTATGTAACACAAGCATCTGAGACAGACATAACATCGGGGATGACATACTGCCTACCCGAGCCTCGGAGGGATTAGCTCCGGGTCATATAGCGCAGTAACATCGGAGTAACAGATGCGACCCGCCGGTCCATCGTTAGATGGACAACAAAAGAACGGACATGAAACAAGTATGAATGTGCATCTAAATCTACGCAAGTTAGTATAATTCCAACCGATAATGAAGCAACATGTCTCAGCAGGCAATAGCTAACATAAAACAGATATAAACATGCGAAATCATATGTACTCACAGTGGGTGCGTTATTAAACATTAATCAATGTTATTTCTCCTCGGGCTTTCAACCGGATCACAAAGTATCCCACTGTGGGTTAAACAACACCACAAGAGACCTGTTACATTTTCATATGATAAACATATCATCATTACATGCTCTTTAACAAATTAGCACTAATTTGTACAAATACAAGTATTACAACATTTAGAACTGTCATCCGAAACTCACATTAAAAATCATCACTTGGTGTGTTATTATTCCCAAATAATCATTCATTATATGTCTTAATATAATACAAACAATGTCCCAAAAGTGTTATTAATTGTCCATAAATTCGGGTCCTTAATAACCCATCCGAATTACACATGTATAGCATAGAACTCGCCGAGTTGTCTCAGTGAACTCGCCGAGTTCTTGTCCGAAGTTCGGACCCTCAACCGGATTTCGGACCTATCCGTCTTACTTTGACCCATCCGAATTCGGGTCCATCCGAGTTCGGTTCTTTATTTGATTTCGGTCCCATCTAAGTTCGGGTCACATCCGAATTCGGATCCATCACTTATGAATTTTTGAATATTTATTCAAGTGTTCTTGGGAACTCGCACCGAATTCGGATCCATCACTTATGAATTTTTGAAAATTTATTCAAGTGTTCTTGGGAACTCGCCGAGTTCCCCATAGAACTCGCCGAGTTCACCAGCAGTTTTGCAGGTCGCAGCTACGGGTTTTGCAATAAAATTTCCATAAATCCATTTATAGCCACATGCAGTTAAATCTAGTGTTATATAAAAATATCTGGGGTCTTTCTACATCATTTTCCATATCCTTAACATCGAATTTCGTCCAGATTGGACCAAAAATGAGCAAAAACCTCAATAACACATAACTTCATAAAAAGTCAGATTTCTAACCTTTTTGGACGAATTAACCGTTGATTCTTGTTTCAAATGCTTCAGTAATCTTCAAGGGATGATTTCCAACTAATATAACAAACATGCAACCACATTTTCTCAGATTTTAAATCTGATTTTTATGCATTTTATCCTAAAATTGAAAACCCCAAGTTGATAGATCATATTCTTACCTTAATTCTACTGATTCTTGGTAATATGAAGCTTTAATCCACGAATTTAGCTCCACAATTTCGAATTTTAGCAAAAAATTCAGAGAGAGATTGAGAGCTTTATGATGATAGATGGAAATGAGAATGAAAGACTCAAAGAGTCTTTTATTCCAAAGTTTCGGGTATTGTCATAAGTGGCCCCTCCACTTATCTGATTTCACTAATACTGATTTTGTCTTAGTTTTATCATTACTAACCATTATAAATCATAATACTCCATAATAATGATTTAAAATTCTCAAACTTCTTAATTTCTTAAAATAGCAACCAACTTTCAAATATCCAGATACATAATCATTTTCGTAATCCAACTTAATTATACCAATTACAAAATATCCAATTAATTTATCTAAATTACAATAATTTAGATTTGAGGATGTTACAGTATGGGCTCCAACACGCTCAAACTTTGTCCTCGAAGTTATTTGGATCCAAAAATTTGCGGATACTTCTTCATCATTTCAGACTTAGTTTCCCAGGTACGATTGGCTCCTTTATGATGCTTCCAACGTACAAGCACCATCTCTATCTCTTTGCTCCTCAACTTCTTTACTTTAGTATCTAAAACACACTTCGGCTCTTCAACATACCGAAGCCTTTCATCAATCTGCAGCTCAGAGTGATCGGCCCAATCCTCATTTCCGGTAGTGAATGACTTTCGAAGATTTCCCACATGGAACACTGGATGTATGCCTGACATCTCTTCAGGCATCTCTAAACGGTAAGACTGGCTTTCAACTTTTTCTATTATCCTAAATTGTCCGACGAATCTCGGAGCCAACTTGCCTCTCTTTACAAAACGAGTTACACCTCTCATAGGTGATACTTTCAGATATACCCAATCATTGACATCCACACTGATTGGTTTGTGTCTTCTATCGTGATAACTTTTCTGGCGATCCTGAGCCGCTTTGATGTTCTATCGCACCAACTGTATCTTCTCATTTGTCTCTTGTAACAATGCCGGCCCAGCAATTGGCGTTTCTCCAGTTTCTCTCCAACACGTAGGAGTCCTACACCTTCTCCCATACAATGCCTCAAACGGTGCTTTCTTTATCGTCGCATGGTAACTATTATTATACGAAAACTCTATCAATGGCAAATGATCGTCCCAATTAACACCGTGATCTAATACACATGATCTTATCATATCCTCCAATGTAAGGATGGTCCGTTCACTCTGTCCATCGGTTTGCAAACGATAAGTTGTACTCATAGCAATCCTCATACCCAATCCCTCTTGCAAAGCCGACCAGAAGTTTGAAGTAAATCGGCTGTCCCGATCCGATACGATGGACTTAGGCACTCCATGTCTAGCAACAATCTCGACCATATAAATCTGTGCTAACTTTTCCAAAGAATAACTCTCTCTTATCAGAATAAAGTGTGCGGACTTAGTTAACCTATCAACTATCACCCAAACTGCATCGTGTTGACGCCTAGTCTTCGGCAGTTTCGTAACAAAGTCCATAGTTATGTGTTCCAACTTCCATTCCGGAATGGGAAGCGGTTGCAGACTGCCATAACGTTGCTGATGTTCGGCTTTCACAAGCCGGCAAGTCCTGCATCACTCCACGTATTGAATATCCTTCTTTAATCCGGACCACCAAAAATCTGCTTTCATCTCATTGTACATCTTTGTACTCCCAGGATGTACAGAAAACTTGGATTGATGTGCTTATTCGATAATCACATTTCTCATACCACCAAACATCGGCACCCAGATTCTCCCATATATTCCTTTCAAACCCGATTCACTAGTTTCCATAACATTTTTCTGTACTCGGATATCCTCAGCACCAATTTTCTCTTCCTTCAAAGCCTCCACTTGAGCGGCTTTAACATCGTCAATTATTGTGGAAGTTAACATAGTAGACGTCATCACGTAGCAGCAGTCCTTATCATAAGCTTTGCGACTCAAAGCATCGGCTACCCCGTTAGCCTTTCCGGGATGATAAAGGATTTCACAATCATAATCCTTTATAAGTTCCATCGAATGTCTCTGTCTCATATTAAGCTCCATCTGACTGAAGATATACTTCAAACTCTTATGATCTCTATAGAGTTGACACTTAGTTCCTTACAGATAGTGTCTCCACAACTTCAATGCAAAAGTGACAGTTGTCAACTCAAGATCGTGAGTTGAGTAATTCTTCTCATGCTGCTTAAGTTGTCTCGAGGCATAAGCAATTACCTTTCCTCGCTGCATCAGTACAACACCCAACCCCAATCTTGAAGCATCTGTGTACACCACATAATCCTCATTGCCCTCCGGTAGAGCAAGTATCGGTGCTTTACTTAATGTTTTCTTCAAGATATCAAATGCTTCTTGCTGCACGGTTTCCCAAATAAAAAGTGCATTCTTCTTCGTTAATGCAGTCAAAGGAACTGCAATCTTAGAAAAGTCATTTATAAACCTCCGATAGTATCCCGCCAATCCAAGAAAACATCTAACTTCAGTAGCTGAACGAGGCGGTTCCCAGTTTCTGATGGCCAACTTTAGCTGGATCTACTGAAATCCCTACTCCAGAAATCACATGTCCAAGAAATTGGATCTGTTGCAGCCAAAACACACACTTTGAGAATTTGGCATACAACTTCTCTTTTCCCAACAGTTCCAATAATTCCTTTACATGATCAGCATGCTCGGCCTCAGACTTGGAATACACCGAGATATCATCAATAAATAGTATCACCGATTTATCTAACATTGGTCTGCAAACTCTGTTCATCAGGTCCATAAAGACAGCTCGGGCATTGGTTAACCCGAATGGCACAACCAAGAACTCGTAATGCCCATAACGTGTCCTGAAAGCTGTCTTAGGTACATCTTCCTCTCGAACTTTCACCTGATGGTATCCCAATCTCAGATCAATCTTAGAAAACAAACTTGCACCATGTAATTTATCAAACAAGTCATCTATCCTCGGCAGTGGATTCTTGTTCTTAATTGTCAACTTGTTCAGCTCCCGGTAATCAATGCTCATCCTCATAGTGCCATCTTTCTTTTTAACAAACAATACCGGAGCTCCCCATGGCGATGAACTCGGTCGAATGAAGCCCTTATCCAATAACTCCTGGAGTTGTTTCATCATCTCTTGCATCTCAGTAGGAGCAAGGCCATACGAAGAACGAGCTACCGGTGCAGTTCCAGGGATCAGATCAATTCGAAATTCCACTTGTCTCTCAGGCGGCATGCCAGACAAGTCTTCCGGAAACACATCTGGGAATTGTGATACAACAGGCACATCAGCCAAAGTCTTCTTCTCAGCCTTACCATCAATAGCATATGCTAAATAGGCGTCACATCCCATTGCAACAAGCTTTCGGGCTTTTGCAACGGTCAACAGACACAGATCCCCACTTCTCCTATCCCCATATATACATATCTCACGCCCCTCTGGAGTAGTTATCTTTATCATACGATTCTTACAGACTATGTGGGTTTCATTTTCGATCAACCAGTCCATTCCGATAATCACATCAAACTCACTGAATGCTATCAGAATCAAATCAAGATTGAAGACTACGTCTTCAATTACTAAGGTGCAGTTACGGTATACATGATCTACTTTTACTAGAGTGTTACTAGCAGTTTCAATATCAAGTATCGTAGACAACTTAGACAGTGGCATGGCAAGTCGTTGTGCAAAAACATTAGACACAAAGGATCGGTTGGCACCCGAATCAAAAAGAACTCGTGCAGGCAAGGAATTTACAATAAACGTACCTGTTACCACTTCCGGGTTATCCCTAGCCTCCTCTTTCGTTATTTGAAAAGCATGAGTTGGTTCCCTTTGTGGCTGGTTCCAGCGGTTGACTGAACCACCACTAGATACCCCTGATGATCGGGTCGATGATGGAGCAGCAGCAGCTGGATCATTCTTTCTGCGATTCCTACTGTAATGCCCCCATACCCTACACTTATGGCAAGCATCGGCTCTTGGTGGACACTCACTCTGAAAATGGCCCAACTCTCCACAGCAAAATCAAGCGCGTCCTTTAGTGCACTTGCCGAAGTGTTCCAAGTGACACTTATTACAATATCGCGGCTCGATGTTGATGGAGTAGGCACGAGCACGACCAGAAGACCCAGATGATCGGCGATAAGACTGCTGCGGTGAATACTGCGATGAACGAGAAGAGCCCGAGTATCCCCCTTCACGTTGGCGTTTCGGTGGTGACGGCTGTGTTGGATTAGTAGAAGCGGCAGACCCAATTGAGTAGCCCGACATGATCAGAATTTGCTCTACATTTCTGGCAGCCTCAAGTAAGCCAGCAAACGTAGTGTAGCGCACGTTGCTCATAACTCTTCTAGTCTCAATATCCAAATTAGCCTCAAATCTGGTCACTTTCCTTTCCTCAGTATCAACCTGATGAGGCACAAACAAACTGTAAGGTCTACGACTGCAAGATCTATCTAGACGCGGATCCGTGAACGAGTGCGGAATCCTCGTTGACGGTCAGACGGACAACTCTCAACCAACGGAAACACGGAGACTATTAGACGCTGAACGAACGACACACGAACGATCCTACGTACTAATTCTCTCCGAAACGGCACTCACCTAGCTAATAAACTCGAGATCGCCCTTTGCTCAATTCCTCACGAATTCTGCAAAAAGTCACTTAATGATTCGAGTCTATCCCTAATTATAGACCCTGATTCGAGTCTGTTGTGGGCCAACCTCGAATCTGGCCTAAGGCCCATTCGAATCTGTCCATCTGACAGACTCGAATCTAGCCCATTCGAATCTAAGGATACATTCGAATCTATCACAGATTCGAATGTCTTCCTTTACCTATTCGAATCTAACCAATACACTTAAACACTTAAGTGATGAAACTTATGTTTTAACTTATGCTTGAGTTAATCTTTGACCTTTATGTTTGAACTTCTTGTAATATGTTACATCAAGTTCAAACACACAATCAATAACAGACAAACACATATTAAACATATATATCAAAATACTTGTTAATACTCAGAATATTACCTAAACCATAATGCAGATCGATTAGACTGCTATCGTCACACAGGGTGTACCAACAGACTCCCCCTTGACGATAGCTTCTAATTATTTACATTACATCAAGTCAAATTTAAGTACTAGAGCTATATATACTACTACCTGCATATAATCCAGCATCTATACAAACTTTAACTACCTTTTGGAACTTCCTGGCTTCAGATCTCCATGGTTCAGTAAAGAAAATAGGCTGATCATGAAGCTTCTTCAGGTCGTCCTTCGATAGGTTTATCAAATGCAGTGGATCATATACCTTCAAAATGACCTGCTCGTCTTGATCTTCCATGATAGCTTCAGCAGTGTCAATCTCTAGGTACCACCACTTCATGTTGCTCAAAACGTTCTGTGGCATTGGTTTCATTGGGACTTTCTTTAGACACCTCACAGGTTTGTATTCCATCCTGGCCCATGGCCTACCTGTATGAGGATCTATTCTCGACTGATCCTCGACCCTCTTTCCGGTCCTTGGCTTGAGTCGCTCGAATTTCCCAGATCTTCCTTCTTTCCTTATGATTCTTGCCACAACCTCAGCGTACTGGTCATTACCTATATTAATTAATTCTTTCCAAGCAAGCTCCTTTACTTCAATCTTGGGCAGTGAGTTGAACGCCCTCAGTGTTCGCCTCAAGTATTGAAGGCCATCTCTTCTTTTTAAGATAAATAGCTGCAGTTCTTTGTCAAAGAACCAGCTTATAATCCCTCCAGCAAAATTTCCAGCACTTGGATTTCTCATCTTCTTCTTCATCTTCAGCTGATCTTTCTTTTCTTCCTTCTTGAACCAAAGATTTATCAAATCAGCTCTAGATGGCTCTTTCTCAGCCTCTTCAAGTTCTTTGTCTTCAACTGAGGCTACCTTGATGTAATCAATATCAATCACATTATGATTTTGGCTCTCATACAGTTCAGTGACTGGTTGTGAATTGATTATTACTTCATTAACATGATCGTCTTCATCATCTAGCACTTCATCATCCGATTTCCAGTCAACGACGTCATCTGGAATGAATTCACCTTCTTCTAATTCTTCAATATCATCTTCAAAATCAAATTCCATTAGCTCTTCTTCAATATCTTTCAGCGCATCTATCATGTCGCTATCTAAAGTCCTTGAAGAACCTGCTTCTCCTCCTGCTCCTCCTACTTCTCCTTCTGTACTAGGCTCCCCCTGAACTTGTGTAACTTGAGCTGCAGAAAAATCTACAGACTCAATCTCTTTGTTCGCACCGGGATCATCGCCTTCAGTATCATCTCTTCTCTGCAATTCTTGATCTCGGCACGATGTCTCCCCCTGAGCCTGTAAATTTTTCATTAACTGCTCAATTAGGGAGCGCATCGACCTTATCTCAGCAGATTGATCACAAACAAAGGTTTTTAGCTCCACGTTCTCTTCCTGAACTTTTTCCACAATCTTCTTTAGATCGGCATTCTCCTTGTCAAGATTTGCATTATAAGTTTGAATCTCACCAATTGCCTTTGTTAGGCCTAAGATCTGGATATTTTGGAAGTCAACTCGAGCTTTTAGCTGCTGAAACCTTTGATTGTCGGCGTATGAGGATGAGGTTGATGGGATGGACTGAATTGGAGTTGAAATGATCGGCGATGGGATGTATGGTTCATCATGAGGTGGTGATGGTGGAATGGTGGTTTGAGGGTCCTGGGGTTGAGGAATTTCAGGCTGTTCTGTTGAAGCTGAAGAGGATCCTTGCATGAACCTGTGATGTTTGGCCCGTTGCCGTGTCACTAGATGAGAAACTTCTTCTTCTTCAAAATCGGACTCCTCCAATTCCCTGTACACTCGACTCCTAGAACCACCTTCATTTATAATCAATCGCGAACCATAAGTTCCAATTTGAACTTCAGGCACTGCAGACATTGACTCTGGAGCTTCAACTTCTATCTCCTCCATCTCTTCTGACTCAGTTGCTGAAGATGACAAAACGTTATCATCCTGCTCTGGCTCATAATCCTCAACATCACGAAATATGTCATCTTCATCTCCAGGCGGACTAAGCAGCTCACCTACTAGTGCTGCTGCCACATCTTCATTTGCATTAGGACCAGAAGACCATATTTCCTCCAAAGTCTGAGCAATCTGCTCAGATTCGGGGACTGTTTCGTGAACGGCACTTGAAGTCCCTGCTTCTTGCGCTTGTGGTTGTTCGCTTGTAGTAGGCCTGGATGCCTGAATTTGACTCGCGGCTGGTCTTTGTCGGCGTCTTGGATCACGTGGACGCGCACGAGGCTGTTGTTGTTGTGGACGTTGCTGTTGTTGTTGCGGTTGCCGTTGTTGCTGTCGAGGCTGAACTTCTACTTCACCTGCCCAGTTGGCATTATCTGGTGCCACAAAGTTCCTGTCTAAAACAGCTCCAAACAACGGTCGCTCGACCGGAATAGCTAATCTTCCTCGATGTGAGGAACAATCAGCGAATATCCTTTTGTCCATAATAGCTACGTTCTGAACGTCATTTGATGGCGGCAGATTTGGCAAGAAGTGCCTGATCAACATCATTATAAACCTCGGATATAGCAGAAACTGCTGATTTTCAGGAGCGGTTATTTGGTGCACAAACTCAGAAAAGAACATCTCCGAAAAGCTATATGGTCGATTGTAAACCATAGCGACTATCCCAGATTGAATTTTCGCAACTATATAATCGAATCCAGCTTTCTTCGGAGCAAAGCAAACCATAAAAACATGGGCTAAAAACCTCCATTGCCCAATTAAACCACTTTTCATGTATGACACCTTGGTCACATCAAGACTGTATCCCATTCTCTGGAAGGCCGCTTGCCTTATACTTAGAGGAAACTCTATCGGACCAGCTTCTTCTTCTTGTGTGCCCAACTGCAGCACTTGTCGTAACATATCTGCCGAGAAAACTAACGGCTGTCCCGCAATTCGAGTGCGTAATACTGTCGGTGTGACCGAGCAGTCTACCTGCAGATGGTCATAGAATTGACGAATATACGGTAATATGAGCTGAACATTATGGGATAGAGCAAATCCTATCCTAGATTCCACAAGAAATTCAAGCATCTGTCTGTATCCCTGCGCCTCAGGGAGGTCATGATCCGGATGAAGCACCATATTGTGCTTAGGAACAAACGCTCGAATAGCCATATCTGCACAATAAATAAAACTGTTAGACTCATTAAAAATCAATAAACTTGTTTAAATTCAAATTTGTTTTATTTTGTACTTTATTAAATACAAAATCTAACACAATTAAATTTCCACAAGTTTAATAAAATTTAAATTAAACAAATTAAATAAAGTACAGATTCGAAAGTAACAGATTCGAAGTGTCCATATTCGAATGTAATGGACAGATTCGAAGAGTCCGTATTCGAGTCTAATGGACAGATTCGAATATCATGGTCATCTCGAATCTAATGATAGATTCGAGAAACCCATGAACAGATTCGAAAGTCCATGAACAGACTCGAACTCCCGTCGGCCAATGTTTCAACAAAAACCCAAGATTTTAACCATTTTGAACTTGGTAAATCACATACATTAGTTCAACTAGGTCCTAATCATTGATTTATGCTTTTAATTTGATCTTTTATTAGTCCAAACTTGGTAATTTAGCAAAAACCCTATTTTGACTCATAAAACTTCAAAAATCGACGATTTGTCCTGAAATTGTGTATAAAACTACTTGAAACTTGTACAATCAAGTTGATTATACCTAGATACAGTAATAGAATCGAACACACTAGCTTGAAACTCGACAAAATGTCGTTTAGTAGAGATACGGTAGACTCGAGAAAATAGATTCGAAATCGCCTGAATAGATTCGAGGAAGTAGAATCGAAAACAGTAAGAAATAAATGACTTCACTGTTAACCTATTTATACCACCTACCTTCGAGTCTAAGCATAGATTCGAATCTACTGACAGATTCGAAGTACTCCTTATTCGAGTCTGTCTTAGATTCGAAACCTCCAACACTTAGAAAAAATTTCGAAAATTTTGAAATAACTTCAACCTTTTTCAACCTTTTTCTACGGTATTGTGTAACAAGATAAACTATGCCAATTCTTTTACCCTAAGCACAAATATTTCACGCAATGTTTATTTTATCCAACTTTGAATACACCCTCAGTAACTTTTGACCTTTTACCTAAGTAAAAATTAAACTAAACTAAAATAAAATAAACTAAGGTAAAAATAAAATAAAATAAAGTAAACTAAAATTTTGACCAAAAATTTAATCTAGACTTAAGAAAAAATTTACAATCTAAGCTAAATACTTAACAACATATTTTTGATGAGTATAGTCTAAGAAAGGTTCAATCAAATAGCGATGTCCGATACTAACTTTCAGTACTTAAACTTTCACACTTAGGAATTTTGAATCCGTTTGATTGTTGTCGGTGACATACCTATTTAGCCGATTTGTTGGTATTTTGTCCCTTTTAAACATTCTACATTTCGGAATATCCCTTGGCCTTTTTATTTATCAGGAAATTATCTTACGTGACTCAGACATAGACATACTTTTATGATCAAGGCACACAGACAAAATTCTAACTTGTTGGTATTTGCAAACTTTCTTTAAAAGACAAACATCGGACACAGGTCTGTATTCTCGTACAACAAAGTGTCTTAGTTCGACTTAAGGTTTAACTTTAAAGTTAGCAGATAGCGGTGACAGGTCTGTACTGACGTACAACAAAGCGACATGTCTGCTAACCCGAATCTAAACAGAGACAACAGGTCTGTACTTACGTACAACAGAGTTGCATGTTTTCGACTCTCAGTTTTACAGGATATTTCTATTCTTTCCATTTTCAGATGTATTTGATGTTGCCATACATCCCCAGAAAGTTCGCATACCTCATTTAGACTCAATGTTTGCATGTCTTGTACATAAAAATTAAGACCGATTGGTCGTACATCTAAGTTAGTGACACGCTTGACTCTTTCTAGAATATTTTATTAGCCTTGAGATTCCCTATATGTATTATGCCTACCAACACATCAAACTAAATAAAGTATAACACTTAGGATTTAGTTGCATTATGTGTGAAAGCCTAAATACTTAGAGTCTGTAACGACGGTGCTAATTTTCGTCACTTTGAACCTATGTATCTAAGACTTAACTCATTTTCTGATATTCTCATTTTTTGTATTTTTGTAATTTTCTCTCTTTTTTCTTTTGTTTTTCATAGCAAAAAGCAGTAAACTAAGCTAACCTACTAACTTACTAAAAATAGAAACTTTCCTAAATTAGAAACTTACCTAAATTAGCAACTTACCTAAATTAGCAGACTACTGTAAAGAAAGAAATACTACTACTCTAAAAGAAAATAAACTTACTACTACTAAGGTCAAATTACTCTGGGTTGCGCATTCCATTCAGTTGAATCAAATACTCAAACCGTGACTTATCAAACGCTTTGGTAAATAAATCAGCATTATTATCTTCTGTTGCCACCTTTACCAGTTTGATTAAGTTCTTTTTCAGCACAATCACGAATAAAATGATGCCTTATGTCTATGTGCTTTGTTTTACTGTGTTTAACTGGATTATTAGTTATAGCAATTGTAGATTGATTGTCTATCCTAATAGGAGTTTGAGTGTAAGCCAAACCGTAATCCCGCAATTGTTGTTGTATCCACAGAACCTGTGAACAGCAACTACCAGCAGCTACATACTCGGCCTCGCACGTTGACACGGCTACCGATGTTTGTTTCTTGCATTGCCAGGACACCAATCTCCCTCCTAGGAACTGACAACCTCCAGTCGTTGATTTGCGCGTCAAGTTGCATCCTCCGTAGTCCGAATCTGTGAACGCCTCCAACTCTAGATCTCCCTCCGCGTGATACCAAAGTCCCAGCTTCGGTTTCGACTTGAGGTATCGTAGAATCCGCTTCACAGCTTTCATATGCATCTGCTTCGGATTCGCTTGAAACCTAGCACAAATACACACAGCAAACATTATGTCAGGTCTTGAAGCAGTTAAATACATAAGTGACCCAATCATGGCCCGATATAAAGTCGGATCCACATCGGAATCACTTTCAGTACCCGACCCGAGATTGTGATTCACTTGAATCGGCGTGCTGAAATGGGCAGTCAACTTAGTTCCCTCCATCCCAAACCGTTCTAATATGTCATAGACATACTTAGTTTGATGGATAAACATCCCTTCCTTCTTTTGGTCAACTTGTAACCCTAAAAAAAAAAATTCAACTCCCCCATAGCACTCATCTCGAACTTAGACTTCATCACCTTTTCGAAATCTTTGCACATCTGTTCGTCTGATGATCCAAAAATGATATCATCGACGTACACTTGTACCAAGATAAAGTGATCTCCCTTTCTCTTCACAAATAGAGTACTATCTATCCTACCCCTCTCAAAGCCGTTTTCTAAAAGATGGTTGGATAGAGTCTCATACCATGCCGTAGGTGCCTGATGTAATCCGTAAAGAGCCTTATCTAAGCGATATACTCTCTCAGGATATTTTGGATCTGTAAATCCGGGCGGTTGTTCTACATACACTAACTCCTTCACTTTCCCGTACAGGAAAGCACTCTTAACATCCAGTTGATATACTTTAAAGCCTTTGAAGGAGGCAAACGCTAAAAACAACCTAATTGCTTCTAACCTTGCTACCGGTGCCAAAACTTCGTTGTAATCGATTCCCTCCTCTTGGTTGAAACCCTTTACAACTAATCTCGCCTTGTTGCGCGTGACTATACCCCGATCGTCTCTCTTGCACTTAAAAACCCATTTGGTTCCTATTGCAATCTCCCCTCGAGGTAACGGAACTAACTCCCACACTTCTAGTTTCCTAAATTGTGAAAGTTCCTCCTGCATCGCTTCAACCCAGGAGTTGTCTTTAAGTGCCATTTGCACATTTTTGGGCTCTACTTGCGATATGAAACATGAATATAGACATGTGTGATATGCCTCAGAGTCGTTTATCATCGACAACAACACAGTGTTGTTATTTACACTACTCCGAGTCCTCACACCCTCGTTAGGATTTCCTATGATGCTATCTATTGGATGGTTCTTGTTAATCCTAGAGGTCTCTATTTCATCAACCCTTAGATTATCTCCTAAGTTGGATCCTATTTCACCTAAAGGGGGAACAGGCTCAGCTTCTACATTTTCCTCCTCGCGGACATTTTCCTCAGAGTTGGAACTTGAAGCTTGAGTCTGATTCTCAGTGGTAGGTGCCTCTTGATCAGCAACTTCTGGAGACCCATCTATAGTCGCAGTAGGCTCGGACGTAGATTCGAACGAGGTCCTTGGAAAGATTTGGCCATCGTCGTTCAGATGCAACGTCGCCAAGTCCTTCTCGATTGTACCTGCATCATTATCCAGAGGAATGTTAAATGACTCAAATAACTTATCATAGTCAAATATCCATTCCGGACCAGTTTGGGGTTCATGTGTATAACTTGAGACTTCAATATTATACACAATCTCCACAGTACCAGTTGTTTTGTTAAACACCCGTTTGTTTGGTGAGTTTGGCACATAACCTAGGAAGTATCCTTCGTCAGCCTTTTCACCAAACTTCGGTTGATGTTTTGTTCTTAAAAGTGTGCATGGTACTCCAAACGGTTCGAATCCAGTTAAGTTAGGTGGCCGTTTATTCAAAATTTCATAGCATGTTTTGTTCAATGATTTGACTGTAAGGACTCGGTTTAAAATGTGGCACGCGGTATTCACTGCCTCCCCCCAAAACATGGTAGGAAGCTTTGAATCCGAAAGCATAGTCCTTGCAGCCTCAATCAATGTTCTGTTTTTACGTTCAGCCACCCCATTCTGTTGTGGTTCATATGGTACACTGAATTGATGCACGATGCCCTTTGATAGGCAATATACACCAATTACAGAGTTTTTAAATTCAGTCCCATTATCACTACGAATATGTTTAACCCTTGTTCCGTAGGAGTTCTCCACTTGGTCTAAGAACCCGATGAGCTTTGCAGCCGTCTCGTCCTTCGTACCTAAAAAGAAAACCCATGAACAGATTCGTATTTTATTAGTCCAAACAAATGCCTACTCAAATCTGCTGAGATAAGGTCGATGCGCTCCCTAATTGAGCAGTTAATGAAATATTTACAGGCTCAGGGGGAGACATCGTGCCGAGATCAAGAATTGCAGAGAAGAGATGATACTGAAGGCGATGATCCCGGTGCGAACAAAGAGATTGAGTCTGTAGATTTTTCTGCAGCTCAAGTTACACAAGTTCAGGGGGAGCCTAGTACAGAAGGAGAAGTAGGAGGAGCAGGAGGAGAAGCAGGTTCTTCAAGGACTTTAGATAGCGACATGATAGATGCGCTGAAAGATATTGAAGAAGAGCTAATGGAATTTGATTTTGAAGATGATATTGAAGAATTAGAAGAAGGTGAATTCATTCCAGATGACGTCGTTGACTGGAAATCGGATGATGAAGTGCTAGATGATGAAGACGATCATGTTAATGAAGTAATAATCATTTCACAACCAGTCACTGAACTGTATGAGAGCCAAAATCATAATGTGATTGATATTGATTACATCAAGGTAGCCTCAGTTGAAGACAAAGAACTTGAAGAGGCTGAGAAAGAGCCATCTAGAGCTGATTTGATAAATCTTTGGTTCAAGAAGGAAGAAAAGAAAGATCAGCTGAAGATGAAGAAGAAGAAGAAGATGAGAAATCCAAGTGCTGGAAATTTTGCTGGAGGGATTATAAGCTGGTTCTTTGACAAAGAACTGCAGCTATTTATCTTAAAAAGAAGAGATGGCCTTCAATACTTGAGGCGAACACTGAGGGCGTTCAACTCACTGCCCAAGATTGAAGTAAAGGAGCTTGCTTGGAAAAAATTAATTAATATAGGTAATGACCAGTACGCTGAGGTTGTGGCAAGAATCATAAGGAAAGAAGGAAGATCTGGGAAATTCGAGCGACTCAAGCCAAGGACCGGAAAGAGGGTCGAGGATCAGTCGAGAATAGATCCTCATACAGGTAGGCCATGGGCCAGGATGGAATACAAACCTGTGAGGTGTCTAAAGAAAGTCCCAATGAAACCAATGCCACAGAACGTTTTGAGCAACATGAAGTGGTGGTACCTAGAGATTGACACTGCTGAAGCTATCATGGAAGATCAAGACGAGCAGGTCATTTTGAAGGTATATGATCCACTGCATTTGATAAACCTATCGAAGGACGACCTAAAGAAGCTTCATGATCAGCCTATTTTCTTTACTGAACCATGGAGATCTGAAGCCAGGAAGTTCCAAAAGGTAGTTAAAGTTTGTATAGATGCTGGATTATATGCAGGTAGTAGTATATATAGCTCTAGTACTTAAATTTGACTTGATCTAATGTAAATAATTAGAAGCTATCGTCAAGGGGGAGTCTGTTGGTACACCCTGTGTGACGATAGCAGTCTAATCGATCTGCATTATGGTTTAGGTAATATTCTGAGTATTAACAAGTATTTTGATATATATGTTTAATATGTGTTTGTCTGTTATTGATTGTGTGTTTGAACTTGATGTAACGTATTACAAGAAGTTCAAACATAAAGATCAAAGATTAACTCAAGCATAAGTTAAAACATAAGTTTCATCACTTAAGTGTTTAAGTGTATTGGCTAGATTCGAATAGGTAAAGGAAGACATTCGAATCTGTGATAGATTCGAATGTATCCTTAGATTCGAATGGGATAGATTCGAGTCTGTCAGATGGACAGATTCGAATGGGCCTTAGGCCAGATTCGAGGTTGGCCCACAACAGACTCGAATCAGGGTCTATAATTAGGGATAGACTCGAATCATTAAGTGACTTTTTGCAGAACTCGTGAGGAATTGAGCAAAGGGCGATCTCGAGTTTATCAGCTAGGTGAGTGCCGTTTCGGAGAGAATTAGTACGTAGGATCGTTCGTGTGTCGTTCGTTCAGCGTCTAATAGTCTCCGTGTTTCCGTTGGTTGAGAGTTGTCCGTCTGACCGTCAACGAGTATTCCAATTCGAAACGAAACAGTAACAAACTCGAAATAAACTCGAAACAACACAGACTCGAGATCCAATTCGAATGAAGTAACAGATTCGAAACAACACAGACTCGAAACACACTGAAATTGACTCGAAAGGAGCGTATTTTGGTTAGACTTGAGACTAGAGAGAAACCCTAATTACCCCTATAGATTCGAGCGCCGCAAACTCGAAAAACGGCTAACACGTTGATTTTTTGACGTTTTACAGATTAAACCACTATTTTTCAAATGAAAAATAATGATTTCGATCAAAAACGTGAAAAACAACAAAGTGTTTCCCGAATACGAATTTGCTAAGCTCAAAAAACACGTTTTTGAGAGCAAAACCGTCCAACTAGCGTCAAGAAACCTAGAATGTATCTGATGAACACGAAGAACACCAAGAACACTCCGGAGGCTCTGATACCCCTTGTAAGGTCTACGACTGCAAGATCTATCTAGACGCGGATCCGTGAACGAGTGCGGAATCCTCGTTGACGGTCAGACGGACAACTCTCAACCAACGGAAACACGGAGACTATTAGACGCTGAACGAACGACACACGAACGATCCTACGTACTAATTCTCTCCGAAACGGCACTCACCTAGCTGATAAACTCGAGATCGCCCTTTGCTCAATTCCTCACGAATTCTGCAAAAAGTCACTTAATGATTCGAGTCTATCCCTAATTATAGACCCTGATTCGAGTCTGTTGTGGGCCAACCTCGAATCTAGCCTAAGGCCCATTCGAATCTGTCCATCTGACAGACTCGAATCTAGCCCATTCGAATCTAAGGATACATTCGAATCTATCACAGATTCGAATGTCTTCCTTTACCTATTCGAATCTAGCCAATACACTTAAACACTTAAGTGATGAAACTTATGTTTTAACTTATGCTTGAGTTAATCTTTGATCTTTATGTTTGAACTTCTTGTAATACGTTACATCAAGTTCAAACACACAATCAATAACAGACAAACACATATTAAACATATATATCAAAATACTTGTTAATACTCAGAATATTACCTAAACCATAATGCAGATCGATTAGACTGCTATCGTCACACAAGGTGTACCAACACAAACTTAGCCTCGTGAATTCCACAGCATACTGGGACACAGTCTTAGTCCCCTGCATCAAGGCCATGAACTTTGCCTCAAGTCTTCGGCGCTCATCAACCGGACAGTACTGCTGTGAAGACCTCCCCTTCCGGGTCAGTCCTCAGAGTCTAGGTCCCAATTCATGCAACACGATATCAATCATACTAAGATAGGGTAATTAAATTGCGGAAAAATAAAATTACATGTACATTACAGATTAGGATTTAAGTTTACATATTTCAAAATAAAGTTATAAAAGGGTAACATCTAATCTAGTCATAACATCATATATCACATCAAGTCTACCCAAAACCACCACAATTGCTGTCTTCCAATCAGTACCAGAAAGTTGTTGAGTAGTGGTCTAAGAAAGCTTCAAAACTTGGATCTTGAATAACCTAAGTACTAGGTCATGCAGGTGATTTTCCTTTGGCTTTTCCTGTAAAATATTAATGCAACATCTGTAAGCAAAGCTTAGTGAGTTTATAGATTTTCAATATCAACATGCGTGTCAAGCGGAGTCATTAGTCTTAGCGTGATATGTCTTGGCTGCCGCTACAGCCCTCATGATTGAGATATAGAATCATAGAATTGGATGATGTTCAGGCCACACTCACGCTTAAATCGTGGGGATCAGCCACATACTGGGCTAGCTACCAGTAAGTCAATATGGCAGAACATCGGGGGTCATTACCAAGTTCATAAGAACTGGTGAAATAGCCAGGTCTAGAACAATAGACCATCAAGGCTAGTCAAGCTGAATCAATATATATGTCAAATGTCTGATCAATAGTGAAAGCTTAAGTCTTAGAAGTCATGATAGCAATAAATCGTAAGCAATGTCTGATGAAGTCTCAAATGCAATATGAAATGATAATCAAATAGCTATCATGATCCTCTGGGCAACACCCAACCTTGGTGTGCACAGGTCTCAATCTAGCTGATAAATGAATGTCAATAAATCTAACAACAGCAATATATCTCAACCGAAATCTATGCATGTTCAATCTGAATATCTATAACTCACTGGTCTGGGTCTTTATCAAACAGATATATAAAATCTGCCACCTGAGGTATCTCAGGATTTTATCTTTGTCAATCTGTTCTCTGTAAATCAAATCTTTGACCCGCTTTTAAGTCTTTAAATCTTTGTCTTTATGTTCAGAATTTCACTGAACCTGTCCAGAATTATATCATATGAATCTCATGTCAATATCATCATCATTATCATGGAATTTTCATCATCTCTTGGTCATTAAAATCTTTAATTCTATCTGATTCTGATAATTTATTTATTCTCAAATTATTCTTTGTATCAATATTTCTCAAAAGTCCTTTATTTATATATTTAACAATATATATAATCATTCATTTAATTGAAATATCAAATATATAAAAGTTGGGTTTCGGACCAACCCGGATCCGGATTGGGATCATTTCGGATCAATCATCCGGATTCGGATCACTCCGGATTCGGACACATCCGAAATGGCAATCTAATTCGGATCATTCAGAATCTGTAATGCTATATCCGAATTAAGATTAAAAATCTATATAAGTACCGAATTCGGATCATTAAATCCGAAAATAATGTTGTCCGAATTGTGAAGTATCCGAATTGGGCACATCATCCGAACCGAAGCATAGGTCCGAAATTTGGGCACCATCCGAATTCGGGTAATCCGAATTCGGACACCACACTTAGTAAATTTCCAGATTTTGTTCTTGATGTTCTTCATTTTATTTATACGGATTTTTATTAATTTTCACCAAACATATTTAAAATTGACATGCAACTAAATATTTTGATGTATTATCATTACTTGAGTGTTTTAATACTAATTTCCCTCTCAATAACATCATTATTTGATCAAGATCATCCAAAAATGATCATTTTTGTCAAGAACATCCCTTTTTCATCAAAATTCCGATTTGTACCAATTTTGGATGATCTATCCTCAAATTTTTGTTTCTAATACTTCTATTAACTTAATTACATCATTATCTATCAATTATATACACATGCAATCTAAAATCATCACATTCGAATCTAAGGTTTCGGTTTTTAATAAAACCGAAACAAACTCTTGAAAATTTAAGAAGTTTAATCAATAATTACCTTGAATTGTTGCTAATTGATGATGTTTGATGATTTGTTGTAACTCCTTTGTCTTGAATCTTCAATTAAATGCAAATTTCTTGAATTTCTTGAAAGTTTTGTGAATGATCCGAAAGTTTAGTGAGAGAGTAGAGAGAGAGAGAGTGAAATTCTTAAATGGTTGTTAAATGACCATTAATTTGGTTAATATATGTGACTTAGCTATATTTGTAGTTTAACCCACTAAACTTTTGTATTTTACATCTCTTTATTCTAATCATTTTAATAATTCATAATCATTTATAATTATTCATAACATATATAAATAATTTAAGTAAATAATTTCAAACTTAAATAACTTACATCATAAATAATGTAATAAAATTACATTATTATCTCAAAATCAGATATTTACATGCTTGGCAAAAGTTAGGTTGTTACAGAATTGGCTCCACCACGCACAAACTTCGTCCCCGAAGTTAGCTACGTTCGAACAGACTGGGATATGTTGCTTTCATAACATCTATGGATTCCCAAGACTGATGCGAACCTTTGTGGTGTTTCCACTGGACGAGCACCATCTGTATCTCTTTGTTTCGTAGCTTCTTAGTCTTCGAGTCCAGAATACATTCTGGCTCTTCAACCACCCGAAGCTTCTCATCAATTTACAGGTTAACGTGTGGTATCTGCACTTCTCTTTCATCAGCTAAGCTCTTTCTCAAATGACTAACATGGAATACAGGATGTATTCCAGCTAAGTCCGCTGGTAGATCAAGACGGTAAGACTGATTCCCAATCTTTTCAACGATCTTGAACGGACCGATGAATCTTGGAGCTAACTTGTTTCTTTTAATTAACCGCACCACATTCTTCATTGGGGATACTTTCAACATCACCCAATCGTTAACCGCAAAGCTTATCGATCTATGTCGATTATCATAATATGACTTCTGCCTGCTCTGAGCTTCAAGAATATTTCTTCTAACAACTTGAATCTTCTCGTGAGTCAACTGTAGAAGGGCAGGACCCGCTATTGGTGATTCACCTGCTTCACGCCAACAGGTAGGAGTTCTGCATTTTCTTCCGTATAAAGCCTCAAAAGGAGCCATCTTGATTGTAGAATGATAACTGTTGTTGTATGAGAATTCGACCAACGGCAAGTGGTCATCCCAGTTACCACCTAGATCAAGAATGCAGGCACGAAGCATATCTTCCAGAGTTAGGATAGTACGCTCACTCTGGCCATCTGCATTTGGATGATAAGCAGTACTCATAGAAATCCGAGTACCCATCCCATCTTGTAGTGCTTGCCAGAATCTTGATGTGAAACGACTATCACGATCAGAAACTATAGACTTCGGCACACCATGACGTGAAATAATTTCAGTGATGTACAGCTGCGCCAATCTATCGAGAGAATATGTTTCTTTCATCGGTATGAAATGTGCTGACTTTGTTAAACAGTCAACGACTACCCAGATGGAATCGTGCTGTCTTTTGGTCTTTGGCAGCTTCGTAATGAAGTCCATTGTTATATGCTCCCACTTCCATTCAGGAACTGGCAGTGGTTGCATATCCCCGAAGGGTTTCTGGTGTTCTGCCTTAACCATCTGACATACTTTGCAGCTTTCAACACATTTTCCGATGTCTTTCTTCATTCCTGGCCACCAGTAATCGGCTTTCAGATCAAAGTACATCTTTGAGCTGCCAGGATGAATAGATAACTTGGACTGATGAGCTTCAGACAGAAGAGTGCTGCGGATTGAACCATACTTAGGAATCCAGATTCGGTTTCCCTGGAGACAGTGAAGTCCCAAATGGTTCAGAGTTAGTAATTGTAGTTGCCCTTTAAGATTTTCAGAATCAATATTCTCTTCTTTCATTGCTTCGGCTTGAGCAACTCTGATGTCTTCAATAAGATCAGAAGAGAATATAACTGGAGTCAAGGCATAGCAGCACTTTTCCGGATAAACTTTCCTACTCAAAGCATCCGCGACAACATTAGCTTTGCCGGGATGATATAGGATCTCGCAATCATAATCCTTGATAAGCTCCAAGGACCGACGCTGCTTCATGTTCAGATCTTTTTGAGTAAAAAGGTATTTGAGACTCTTATGATCGGTGTAGAGCTGACACCAAGTCCCATATAAATAGTGACGCCAGATCTTCAGTGCAAAGGTAACGGCAGCCAACTCAAGATCATGAGTTGGTGCACTTTTCTCGTAGTCTTTTAATTGCCTTGAAGCATAGGCAATTACTTTTCCCCTTTGCATCAGAACACATCCTAAGCCAGTACCAGAGGCATCGCTATAGACAACGAAATCATCATTACCTTCTAGCAAGGCTAGGATCGGCGCTTGAATTACAACAACTGAGGGGTAAGCGAATGCTTAGTGAATACACAGATTTACACATTTTATAAATCTTTATGAAGCCCACAAGAGTAGCACCGACGACACACGTCGTGCACTCACCACGTACACAAAGTACGACACACATGTGTCATCGCTCCTACGAGCCCAAAGCTCGTTATGTAACCCAACCATCTGAGACAGACATAACATCGGGGATAACATACTGCCTACCAGAACCTCGGAGGGATCAGCTCCGGGTCATATAGCGCAGTAACATCAGAGTAACAGATACAACCCGCCGGTCCATCGTTAGATGCACAACAAAAGAACGGACATGCAACAAGTATGAATGTGTATCTAATTCTACGCTAGTTAGTAGAATTCCAAACGATAATGAAGCAACATGTCTCAGCAGGCAATAGCTAACATAAAATAGATATAAACATGTGAAATCATATGTACTCACAGTGGGTGCATTATTAAACTTTAATCAATATTATTTCTCCTCGGGCTTTCAACCGGATCACAAAGTACCCCACTATGGGTTAAACAACACCACAAGGGACCTGTTACATTTTCATATGATAAACATATCATCAATACATTCTCTTTAAAAAATTAGCACCAATTTGTACAAATACAAGTATTACAACATTCGGAACTGTCATCCGAAACTCACATTAAAAATCATCACTTGGTGTGTTATTATTCCAAAATAATCATTCATTATATTTCTTAATATAATACAAACAATGTCCCAAAAGTGTGATTAATTGTCCATAAATTCGGGTCCTTAATAACCCATCCGAATTACACATGTATATCATAGAACTCGCCGAGTTGTCTCAGTGAACTCGCCGAGTTCATGTCCGAAGTTCGGACCCTCAACCGGATTTCAGACCTATCCGTATTACTTTGGCCCATCCGAATTCGGGTCCATCCGAGTTCGGTTCTTTATTTGATTTCGCTCCCATCTAAGTTCGGGTCACATCCAAATTCGGATCCCAACCGAATTCGGATCCATCACTTATGAATTTTTGAAGATTTATTCAAGTGTTATTGGGAACTCGCCGAGTTCCTCATAGAACTCGCCGAGTTCACCAGCAGTTTTGCAGGTCGCAGCTACGGGTTTTGCACTAAAATTTCCATAAATTCATTTCTAGCCACATGCAGTTAGATCTAGTGTTATATAAACATATGTGGGGTGTTTCAATTTCGTCCATATCCTTAATAAAAAGTCAGATTTCTAACCTTTTTGGATGAATTAACTATTGATTCTTGTTTCAAATGCTTCAGTATGATTTCCAACTAATATAACAAACATGCAACCACATTTTCTCAGATTTTAAATCCGATTTTTATGCATTTTATCCGCAAAATGAAAACCCCAAGTTGATAGATCATATTCTTACCTTAATTCTACTGATTCTTGGTAATATGAAGCTTTAATCCACGAATTTAGCTCCACAACTTCGAATTTTAGCAGAAAATTTAGAGAGAGATTTAGAGCTTTGTGATGATAGATGAAAATGAGAATGAAAGACTCAAAGAGTCTTTTATTCCAAAGTTTTGGGTATTGTCATAAGTGGCCCCTCCACTTATCTGATTTCACTAAATATTGATTTTGTCTTAGTTTTATCATTACTAACCATTAAAAATCATTATACTTCATAATAATAATTTAAAATTCTCAAACTTCTTAATTTCTTAAAATAGCAACCAACTTTCAAGACTAAATCAGTTGTTGACTTTTTTTTATTGGAAAGGGAAAATCTGCCGCCGGACCTTCTAGTTAGGTCATGTGTGAAGTCTTGGAAGATTTGATACTACTCAATCGGTAATTGTGCTATGGGACAATGTTGTAATATGTTTGGGATGAATGTAATAAAGTTTGGGTATGTAGATTTAGACTTGAAACCTTGTAGCACCATAGGGTATCTGACAATGTTGTATTATTTTTGTTTTATGTATTTTAATGCTTCCGCACTGTAATTTAAGTATCAAATCATTATGTAATTTATGTTGGTGTTTAATTATGCTATTATGTAATTGTGGTTGAATGTGGCAAGGGTGTCATACAAAACAACATTGTATATATTCAATTTTTACTCTTAATATACAAACGGAAATTTAAATTTATTTGGGTTTATAGATATTACCTCAAGTTTAGTTATCTTATGTGTTGATTTGATGATTTGATGATGAAAATGTTGCTCTAATTTCGTGAAATCCAGCCCCATGAAACCAGGTTCTGTAATGTATGTGTGTATGTTTAGGATGAATAAATCTGTTAGGGTTTATACATGTATATATAAAGGGTTTATGAAGAGGATTGCATGATGATGATGATGATGGTTAAGTTTGGAATGGTGTACTCATATATGCATATATTAATTTTATTTTATTATTATGTATATTTGTTTTTTTATTAATCCATGAACATTATGAGATTTTTCATATATTATATACACACACATATATATACACATACATGATAATTATTTCGTAATTCCTAAACTACAAGAATTCAATATTTTGAATGTCTAGCAATAGAAGATGATAATTTTGTATCTTATTTTCTCAAACTAAATAATTGAATTAAACGATTCGAAATTAATTAAATACCTCGAAATTATCGGTGTTATAATCTCCTACAAGTTGGATTGATCTCGTCCTCGAGATCATGTGGATTTGAACAGGTCGGGGTACTTCGCCATCATCTCCGTCTTCGGCTCCAAAGTATGATTCGGTCCACGATGATGTCGCCATCTCACTAGTACGATCTCTATCTGCCGAAACCTCAACTTGCTGATCTTCTTATACACTATCTACTCGGGCTCCTCGATATATCTGATAAGGTCCAATAAATCTAGGGCTAAGTTTGCCTCTCTTGCCGAACCTCATAATACCCTTCCAGGGTGACACCTTCATTATCCCAAAACTACCAACCTCAAGCTTCACTAGTCGATGTCGCTAATCTGAATACATCTTCTGTCGATCTTGAGGAGCCCTCAATCGTTCGCGAATATTCTTAATCTTGTCATGTGCAATCTGCGATAACTCGGGTCCGCCAATACGTCTCTCACCCACCTCTCGCCAACATATGGGTGTACGACACCTGCAACCATGCAACTCCTCGAATGGTGTCATGCCGATAGAAGAACAATATGAGTTATTATAAGAAAACTCGATCAACGGTAAATGAGCATCCCAGTTCCCACCGAACGCTAACACGCAGACTCGTAGCATATCCTTAAGACTCTGTATCGTACGCTCGTTCTGGCCATCTGTCTGTGGGTGAAACACCGTGCTAAGTGTAACACGCGTACCTAACTCGTTCTTTAAGCTCTGCCAAAACCGAAAAGTAAACTGCGAATCTCGATCAGAAACTATTTTCTTAGGCACCCCATGTCTAGCAATGATCTCGTCTATGTAAATCGGTGCCCATCGATCCATCGAATAGTTCTCCCTAACTGGAATGAAATGTGTGCTCTTTGTAAGTTTGTCAACCACATCCCATATCGAATCATGTTGTTGGAGCCGACCACCAAAAGTCATCACGTAAGTCACGATACGTCATCGTTTTACTAGGGTGAAAAGATAAACGAGAATTATGCACCTCGGCCAATAAGATTTAGCGCAAACCACCAATTCTACGAATCCAAATCTGTGTATCAAATGGAAATATTCCTCGACTGTCAGGAGAAAGTCGCTCTATATATATAACCATGTGCTCGAACTTCAGATGCTCTGCCTGCGACACCTCAGACGGATATCTCAGAATGTCTGCAATCATAGAATCCTTCACAGAAGAACATACTGTCGCGTAACACAATACACCAGAATATGACTTACGACTCAACGTATCAGCAACTACATTCGCTTTAACAAGTGGTAAAGGATCTCGCAATCATAGTCTTTAATCAACTTCATGGCACGCTACTATCTCATATTCAGCTCCTTCTGGTCAAAGATGTACTTCAAGCTCGTATGGTCAGTGAAGAGTTGATGTCTCGTGTCATATAAGTAGTGCCTCCATAACTTCAACGCGAACACCATAACAACCAACTCTTAATCATGAATCAGATAGTTTCCCTCATGGATCTTCAACTATCTTTAAGCAGAAGCGATCACTTTTCCTCGTTGGATCCTAAAACACACCCCAGGCCGTGTAAAGCTGAATCACTTCCTCAAACAGGGAAATAATCGGAGTCTCACTTAAACATTGCTTTAGCTCCTGAAAGGCTTGCTCCTGCGGCTCTCCCCAAACGAATCTCACGTTGTTCCTTGTCATATGTGTCAAAAGGAACTGCGATCTTAGAGAAATCGCGAATAAAACGCCGATAATAACCCGCCAGACCGAGAAAACTACAAATCTCTGAAGCATTATGGGGTTGTTCCCAATCACGAATAGTCTTGACGTTTAACTGCTCAACAGATACACCATTGTCACTGATCGTGTGGCCAAGAAACTGAACTTTGTCATTCTTTTACAACCTACGTACATGATATCTTTTAAATTCAAATATTATAATAAGTTTAAATTTTAATAATAATTCTCATTACTATCCTTTAAAAATTTATTATTTATTTACGCTAACAAATTCAAAATAATATAGTTTTGTGAATCGAGTAATTCGTTCCGTGCATTCGCATTTGTATGTTACAGTAAGGTTTACATAGTAATTGTTTAATTATTCATTAAAACCTTCTTAGACAGTAACACTTATTCGCTTATTTGAGTTCAAGACCATTTTATAATTCCCATAGCATCATTTTCATTTTATTTCCTACAACACCTTCAATACATTTATTTGATCTTGTATAAAGACCCAATTAAATCAAGTAAGTTTCATTCTGCCTTAGCAAAGATTTTAATATCTGCATACTGCTATGTGGTGGATGAGATTATAAACTATGATGCTTCTTATTTGTAATATATATCATCAATCATAGAACAAATAAAATTATATTAAAAAAAATTGGTATCTATTTGTTGTTTGTATTTATAATTTCAAACTTTAAGACTATTACATTTTAAATATTGACTAAATATCATGTTTAGAATATTTAAATCTTTATTATTAAATATCAAAGGTCATCATTCATTTTTTTTCCCTTCAAGCTAATATCTTTAATCACTGCATCGAATCTGTCATTCCTCGCAAATGAGTTATGGTAGTGTTTTAGCTAAAATCAATCATACATCATCGACTATCATCAGACTCTCTAGTACAACTCGTTAACTTGTGTACATCATGTTAGGTTATATCGTATTAATTCAAGTGTTCTTATATACCTTTTTGGATCCCTAATCTATTATGCCCCACTTTCTCGTCTTGATTCAAGTTACACTCTTTTAAATCCATTACAGGTTGAGTATTACTTTGAGTTTGTCAGATTCTTTAACTGCACAAGATACAAATTCCAAAAAGAAACGAATACCACCGCTCAAGGGTATGACCACAGAAGCCGTAAATAGAGACTTTCGTCTATACCACGCAACTGGAAAGAATCTAGTAAGACCACACAGGCCAAAAAGACTTGCACCAAGTGCATGAACAATCACTGACACAAAACACATTTATGAAAATTTGCATGTTATGAGCCCATGATGATGAATCAGACAAAGTAACGAATAACTAAAATGACTACAATAGAAACGGAATGACCGAGATACTGTAGAGATCGAATCACATATTTGAACAAGACTGGTATGATGTATATGCAACAATCAAAAGTTCTGACAACTCTTATTTAAGGTTGAAGTTTAAACTCAAATCGTTTATGAGAAGTGTCTTTTATGTACAAAATAACATTAACTCATCTTATGTGATCATTTCAATTCTGTTATTTAATTATTTGATGAACGCATGTGATATATCCACTAGAGGCTCTGCAACATACTCCACCATATCACTCTCCAAACAGTAGCTCAGGTGAAATGTCTTCTATGATCATTCTAGCTAATCCAGAGCCTTCATAGGCTCCATAGTGTTGAATATTGTGGCCCTCGTCTTCAGCCATGGTACTGAAATTAACCTTATGAAGGTAATTAACAATTTCTTTATGTTTTCATATTTGATTAACTTCTGGTTTTTGATCATAAGAGTATATGTTATGTAGTTATTAAGACTACAGTTAAATCCTATCTTAATTGTACCGAGTTCCTAAAGCCATCAAAGTAGAGTTGAACTCGTAAAATCATAACTTAAGCTAATAGTGATCATGCATCCTACGGTTTAAGACTAAGTACCTAAAAGGTACTTAATTCACTTAAACCAAACTAGTCCCTGATATTGAAACGCCCCGTTCTAACAACGTGGCTCTTTTACTATAATCGGCAACATAAACCTCAAATTCAGAGTACGCTAAATAAATTATCTAGTTATTAAAACCAAATAAAAAATATAGGGATCTGCCCATCCCAATTACAAGTTCGATAATAATTACAAAGTGAGCGGAAGTCTATCTGATACCACGAGTCCTTAAACTCTTGACCGTGAGGCTGGTGCTTTCCCCTTATCAGCTAAACCTGAAACATTGCCCCATAACCGGGGTAAGCCGTCGCCTAGCGAGTAACAGATTTAATAGCACAAATAAACATGAATAACATGAGTGATACAAGTATCAGCACAAGTCAACATGTGTAGCACCCGACCTTCCCAGCAGTGCGTCCACGAATAGGTTGTCTGTGTAGCATCCGACCTTCCCAGCAAAGCATACACAGTAACACAGCTTGCGGCACTCCCGACTTACAGCGTATAAAAAAATAACAGGCAGCCACACATGCATGCAATCATCACATATATACAGAGTATGCATACCGGGGGATACAGGTTATCATGTAACAACTCAGGGTAATGAAATGATTAGCAGATATCAAAGGCGACATGGTAGTGCAATGGATAAACATGGTTTAAGAAATGAAACAGATAACCAGTACAAACACATTATAAATGATCATTCAAGAAATTAAATCAATTACTCACAGTGCTCGCCAATCTGTAACCCGCCAAGCGACTATCCGAATATCAGCTGAAAACACTACTGAAAACCACACGTCTCAATCAAATCGCTAGAGTCCTGGTATAAAAGTAAATTGCCTATTTATCAATATTTTTAACTCCATCCTATACTAAATTTGATATCTTCTTAACGTCCAATAACAATTTTGATGAATTTCTATCTATTTGTTTAAAATTATTAAAACTGAAGGATCTATATTTTTATGTTTTTAAAACGATATAAAGTATATGGATTTAATAATAATTTAATCAATTTGATGTAATCTTAATAAATAAACCAGTCAAAATATAATAATAATATTGTATTTAATTCATGTAAGTTAATGGTTGACTTTGATTCAAAGAAGTAAATAATATATTTACTCTTTATGCACCATTCCAAACAATTTAAATCTATCAATCAATTTAAATTATTTTGACAATCCAATTCATTGCGCTTTGAACCCAAAAATCAATTAGTGGTCCATCCACTGATATAAGTTAATTGATAACTCATTTAAATTATTTAAAATCTAGCCCAATTTAGAATCAAAGAACAAGCCTATTTAATTTAATTACTTAACCCAAGATTAATAACCAAATAAAATATATTCAGCCCATTAAAAGAACACCCAACCCACCTCCTTATATTAAATATGATATTCATCAACTATCCCAAAATTCACTACTCAACTAATAAATTAAATTGGGCCCAAAATGATGAAATAAATAAACGCAACTAACCCTTTTTAATTTACACAATTAAATAGTCCAAAAGAATTAACCTATATCACTAACTTAATAGATAACCCAAATCAATTAAATATGATGTTGCCCAAGTATAATTTAATAGAGATATAAAAACAAACCCAAAAAATTCAACCCACATAAAAATAAGAATATAGCCCATTAAAATTTAAAAACCCAAAAACTAGTTTATATATTAATGTGGCCCAAATAAATAAAAACAAACTTAACCAAATTGAATTTAATAAAAAAAGTTTAAAAGCAAATAAAATAAAAGGAGAAAATAACTCCCCTTCTTTCCTCTCTCTCTCTCTCTCTCTCTCTCTCTCTCTCTCTCGATGCAGGCTCCAAAACAGAGAAAAAAAAAACAAAAGGAAAAAGGGGAAAAAGGGGAAGGCAGTGCCGCCGGTCAGGACGGGGGGGGGGGGGGAGTCGCCGGCCAATGCGATTCCGGTGCCGACTAGACCGCAAACCAACCCACCCACTGCTACTCTATCGTCGCTCACCTCTTTCGACGGAACCCAGAAAAAAAAAGAAAAGAGGAAGGCACAAACGGAGCTGCCGCCGCTGCCGCCGTGCACGTCACCGACGACGGCGCTGCTGGCGCCGGTCTCACCTCCACATAACACACCCATAACTCCTATTTCTACTCCTATACAAATTTTCAGGTTCAAAGTTTATTCCCAAAATCACCATTAGAGCTCATTCTATCAAGCTTTTAACTATTCAAAGATGAAGATAATGAATCAATAATTTATTGGTTGTTCATTTTCAGATTTGATAAATCTCGAAACAACATTGTAAGTATTCAAATTTTACTCTTAATATACATACGGAAATTTAAATGTATTTGGGTTTATAGATATTACCTCAAGTTTAGCTATGTTGTGTGTTGATTTGATGATGAAGATGATGAAAATGTTGTTCTAATTTCTTGAAATCCAGCCCCAAGAAACCAGGTTCTGTAAAGTATGTGTGTAGGTTTGAGATGAATAAATCTGTTAGGGTTTATACATGTATATAAAGGGTTTATGAAGAGGATTTCATGATGATGATGATGATGGTTATGTTTGGAATGGTGTACTCATATATGCATATATTAATTTAATTTTATTATTATATATATTTGTTTTTTTTAAATCCATGAACATTATGAGATTTTTCATATATATATATACATACATGATAATTATTTCGTAATTCTTAAATTACTAGAATTCAATATTTTAAATGTCTAACAATAGAAGATGATAATTTGTATCTTATTTTCTCGAATTAAATAATTAAAATACCCTATTTCCCATGACAGGAAACACTGCAGTTGACAAGTTAGATTGTGAGGTGTAAAGATGCTCACCACAAACATGCTTGAAAATGTGGGTTAAAAACCTTGGAAATCTGACTGCAGCTAGACGTTGTTCTTGTTGCACTAAGTTCCTCAGATTTAGGAAAATCCACTTTGCCATGTTCATAGTAGTCCCATCCACAAGCTATAGGACTATTTGAATCTCATCCATGCTGAGTTGGTTAAAAGAACCCACATTGCTGTTGAGGCTCATCACCATTGAGGTGAAGAGGAAACTGTAAGTTGGGGAGAGATCCCTTCTTAACAATGTTGTTCTGTTACACCATAGAAACGTAGCAGATTGCCCATCTGTTCATCCTCAGGGTGAGGCTTGTCATATTTATCAGCAACTGGAAGATGAAGTACTTCCCTAAGAAGATCAGTAGTGATCTCAACTGTTTTGGTGATGTTCAGAATGTTCCCGATTATGGTTTTTGTAGATGGATCATACAAGCAGGTATACCAGAACTCATAAACCATCTCTAGGTACATGACACCAGGAGAGGCTATCAGTATATAATGCAGGGGATGGGCTTGTAGAAACTACACCATAGGTTCATAACCTTTTCCAGCATAGTTTTTGGGAATTGTTAGGTTGGCAATGTAGTTGGTGGGTTTGATGGTGATCACGGTGTTGACAGAGGGGTGCTAATCAGCATCGTCACCAAGAAACACAGGGACAAGAGGATTTTTTGAGAAGCCATTTAGAGGAGTAGAATAGATGCACGAGTTTGGACACTAAGTCATTTTAGAGTTATGCAGATGGGTAGGGAAGCAATAGATAAGAAGAAGTTGATGAAACAGTGATTTGGGTATTTATAGGACTTTAATATGAGTGAGTAGGAGAGAGAAAGGTGTTGGCGGTTGATTTGAAATGTTACTAACAGAAAACGGAACAGCTTGCCACATCAGCACGTTTGTCAGACCAACTTGACCTTTTAAACCACTAACACACGTAACACACATTATCCGCAGGTAATTAAGATAAATAAATACTTAATTTAAGTAACTTAAATGTGAAGTAATGTTAAATAAAAACTGATGTTTTAAGCTGTTGGTCAAACCTGTGACGAAAAATTTTCATCATACACTGATCACATTATAAGCTTTTCTATGAAAGCTGTGCAGGTATATGAGAACAGGTTTCAATTTGAAACTTGTTCAATAGCTGAACAGGTTACAAGGCTATGCCTTGAATTACAGAATATGGAGTGAGCAGGTTGTGAGTTTGTTCAACAGAACAGGTTTGAGATTAAGAATTATTTTGGCAAACCCATTGCATGTTCAAGCTGTTCAAATTTTGTGAAACATGCTAAGTACAGAGTAGATAAAACCTGTTCTGTCCAAGTTGTTCTGTGAAATTTTAGCAGATTTGAACAAGTTGCTTTTAAACATCAATGACAGTTAGTTTGTTTTATTTAACATACCCAGCTTGCTTACAAGTGAGTAAACCTGTTTTCCTCAAGAGGTTTGGTGAAAATGTCTGCAAGCTGTTCTTCTGTGGGAACAAAGGTTACGTCCACATTACCTTTCTGGATGAGATCCCTTATGAAATGATGTCTGACCTCAATATGCTTAGTTCGAGAGTGGAAGACTGGATTGTTGGAGATGGCTATGGCATTTCTAATTTCACACAGAATAGAAGTTTACCTATATACAAGGCCATAATCCTCAAGCTGATTCTGCATCCAGAGAATCTTCCCAAAGTAGCTTCCAGCAGCAATGTACTCAGCTTCGGCAGTAAAAGTAGAAACATAATTCTGCTTATTGCTGCACCAACTGATCAACTTTCCGCCTAGGAGTTGACATCCACCTGTTGTGCTTTTTCTGTCTAGCCTACAAACTGCAAAATCAGAATCTGAATGACCTATTTGTTCACGGCTAGAGTCTTTGGGATACCAAAGACCCAAGCCTGGTGTACCCTTTAAGCATCTAATGATCCTTTTCATAGCTGCTAGATGTGATTCCTTTTGGATCAGCTTGAAATCTAGCACATAAACAGGTAGCAAACATAATATCTAGTCTACTAGCACTTAAGTATAGCAAGCTCCCAATCGTGCCTCTCTAGGCTATTACTGAAACAGCTTTGCCAAAGGCATCAACATCCAACTTTAAATTGGTTGCCATTGGGGTTTTGATTGGAGAACATTGATAAAATTTGAACTTTTTAAGAAGATCTAATGTATACTTTCTTTGAATGATGAAAATTCCATTTGAGGTTTGTTTAACCTGTAATCCTTGAAAGAAAGTGGGTTCACCCATCATACTCATTTCATACTTAGATTTAATGAGTAGTGAAAAATTCTTGCACAACTGCTTATTAGTAGAACCAAAAAGTATGTCATCCACATAAAGTTGAACAAGCATAATATCAATTTTCACTTTCTTTATGAACAATGTAGTATCTATCCACTTTGCATCTGCAATATCCATTGCTCATAAGGAAATCAGTAACAGTGTCATACCAGACTCTAGGGGCTTGTTTCAGACCATAGACAGCTTTGTCCAACTTATATACAAAGTCTGGATGTTGTTCATCTTCAAAACCCTGGAGGCTGCTTGACATATAACTCTTCTTGCATCTTACCATTAAAAAATGCACTATTGACATCAATTTGAAATACCTTCATGCTGTTATGGGCAGCATAAGCTAGAAACAAATGAATTGCCTCTAACCTGGCCACTGGGGGCAAATGTTTCATCATAATCAATTTCTTCTTCTTGCCTATACCCTTGAGCAACTAGTATTGTCTTGTTTCTTATGACATGACCTTGCTCATTCATCTTATTTCTGAAAATCCATGTGGTGCTAATTATTGTTTTACCTTTAGGTACAGGGACCAACTTTCATACTTTGTTTCTCTTAAAATGATTGAGTTTTCTTAAATGGCAGTGATCCAATTGGCATATTTTAGTGCATCATCTACTTTCTTTGGCTCCAGAAGGGACACAAAACTAGAAAACATGAAAAAGTTTGTCAGGCTGTCCCACCTTGTTTGCACACCTTTGTTAATGTCACCAATTATTTGATCATTGGGGTGACACCTGATACACTTAAGATCATGTTTCTATGAAGATTCTCCTGTATCAGTTTCACTTTCACCTGGCCTTGCGCATGTCTTAATCACCTGAAAATACAGCTAAAATACGTCAAAAAATTGTTGGTGAGCTCATAGGTTTACGCGAAAAGACCAATTGTATGGACATTATCAGATGAGTTGAATTTATAAAACATAAATCCATGTATGTATTACATGAACCATCATGCAACCAAAACTTAATTAAATGAGTTTGCCCTGTGCAGTATTCCCATACGTAATACCGTGTGTTGGGAAATATTCTAAGTATGTCAAGCTGTTAGTTTGATTTCTCAAACTGTTAGAAGATTTTCTGTGTAATTACAAAGTTCAAGCTGTTAGTTGAAGAAGTTCGAGCTGCTAGTTCAAAAGTTCAAGCTTCCAGTGTTCAAACTCAAGCTGCTCAACAGATAGACTTCAAGCTGCTCAACAGCTCAAAAAACAGAAAGTGCTGAAATTCAGGAAAAGAGATATATTCAAAGATTCAAGCACATCTACTACCAGAGAAATCAGAGTTTCTCATAGAAACAAATCAGAAGGCATTATATATACATAGAATAGGTTTTCTATTGTAGGGCTACATGTAAAAGTTTAATTTCAATTGTAATTGCTTTTCTGATTAAGTTTTCATAAGCCTCTAAGGTTGTAAAACCCTAAGAATAGTCTGTGTTCTTGTCTAATCAAACAGATTAGAGGTGATTGTAATCAGTGAGTTTGGCAATATAAAAGATTTGATTTTTTATTATATTTTTGTGTTATTTATTCTGAAAGTTTTTCTTAAAACAATTAAGTGTTATTCCGCAAACTTCTTAATTGGACTTTGATTCAATACAAGGTTATTCGTTTATCTGATTTTTTCAAACCAGTTAATCTTAGGTGGTGATTTTGATCTTGACAAGTGGTATTAGAGCCACAGGTTTTTCTTTGTTTTCAAAGTCAGAAGCTTTCTTTTAAAATTTTTAATTTTCTGCAATGGAATTTGATAATAGCAGTAGTGGATCTGGGCAAGGACTCAAAGTGCCTATGCTCAAACCCACTGAGTTTGAGATGGGAAACTCAGGATTCAACAGCACATTCAATTTATTGACTATGCCATATGGGAAGCTGTTGAATTTCTACCTGTTGTTGATCCTGAACTTGATGCTGAGGGCAAACCCATAAAAACTCCTCCAAAAACTGAACTTGAAAGAAATGCTAGAATGAATGAAGAAAAAACTCTTGCACTTTTACAGATAGCCATCCCTAATGCTTGTCAACATCAGTTTAAAAAGTTTTACACTGCTCATTCTATTTGAATTGCTTTAGGGAAAAGATTTGCTGGCAATACTAGCACCAAGAGAAATCAAAAGGATCTTTTAAAACAGCAGTATGAAAACTTTTCTGGTGGCAAGAATGAAAATCTTACTCAAATCTTTGACATATTTAACAAACTAATAGGTGAGTTGGAGAGTGCCAAATTCAGCTTGGATCAAGATGAAGTAAATAGAAAATTTCTTAGATCTCTTGGTGAAGAGTGGACAGTCTATGCTGCCTAATGGAGAACCAACGACACTCTTGATGAAATAGAGTTGGATGACCTCTACAACAGTCTGAGAGTGTTTGAAACTGAGATTGAAACTATAAAGAAATCATTTTCTTATGATCATAACACTGCTCTGCTGTCATCAGCATTAACTGATAAATCTAACTGTTGTGATTCCTTTTCAGGTGCTGATGGTAACTCTACTGAAGTTCATTATGAAGCTTTTGTTGCCAATGATGGACTGTTTGCCCTAAATGCTGAAGATTTAGAACAAATCCATCCAGATGATATCTAGAAGAGATGGACTTGAAATGGCAGCATGCAATGTTGACTATGAGGGCTAAAAGGTTTTTGAAAAGAACTGGCAGATCCAACTTCCAAGCCAGACCAGAAGGCAAACCATCATTTGATAAATCAAAAGTTGAATGCTTTAAATGCCACAAGCTTGGACACTTTGCAAGAGAATGCAGATCCCAAGGTCAACAGCCACCAAGACCTCAACAAACAAATCAAGCTTTATCATCACAAGCACTTGTGTCTCAAGAAGACAATGTGTTTGACTTGAGTGATCAGACAGAGGAAGAGTTTCAAAATCAAGCTCTCATGGCAGAAACATCAAATGTCACCTCCACTGAACTACCATCTGAGGTAAATGCTAAACTCTGCTCTCAAACATGCAAAAATATGGTTAAAAAGTACAGAGATCATAATGAGAGCATGTGCAAAACTCTAACTAAGATGGAAGAAAGGAGATATGAGTACATGCAGGCCATAGAAGATCTTAAAAAACAGATCAATGAGTATAAGGATAATGAGATTCAAATGGGACATGATAGAACATATCATCAGTGGGAGAAAAAGGAGCTGAATAAGAAAATAGAGTCCCTAAACAAGAAATTAGATGAGGCTGAACAAAAGGTGTTAGAAGCTAACAAGAAAATAGAATTTGTCAATATAGATCTAGGAAACTTCAAATTGGCAAATCAAAAGCTAGAACACCTAATGGAAGTTCAATTTAAAGATAGGGTAAAATCTCAGCTCAATCCCAAAGAAGGTATAGGATACAGAGCCACTCCACCTCCATACAACAACAAAATACATTCATCCCATGAGTGAAGTTACTGATAGACTTGTTAATGAACCATTAGATGAGTCTATGACTACTGTAGATCCTATCCTTGAAAACAGTCCTGAATCTAAAGAAGATCTGATTCCAAATGAAGACTGTGGGTGCAAAGAATTTGAGAAAGAACACAAAACAATGAGTGCACCTATAAAAGCTCCTAACCCCAGTAAGAAAGGAAAAGAGAAGATGAGTGTATGCTATGCTGCTCCACATGTTTCTGTACCTTCTAACTGTAACAGTGCATCTTCCTCAAAAGGTAATAAAAGGGGTAAGATTGTTCCAATCTGCACATGCCAAAAGCATGGTGTCCAAAAGTTTCCCAAACAACAGCAGGTAAGGGGAAATCAAAGGAACAAGAAGCAGATATGGTCCAACAAAACTGGTTCTTCAATCAAAACATTTAAAAGATGTTTCCATTGTGGCAGGAATAACCATTTGGCCAGACATTGTTTGTATAAACCTTCTGCTGCAAAACAGACTGTGTTTCAGAAACAGAAATTCCTTCAAAACACAAAGAATTCTAATGCCAAACAACTTGTTACACCAGTTCCAAAGAAAACAGTTGATCACAGATTTTTAAAAGTCAACAAACGCCAGTCTACACACCAAAAACAAGTTTTGGCAAAGCCCAAATCAAGTTCCAAACAGATATGGTGTGTTAAAGGCAAAAACCCAGATCAAACTGTTGATACAAATGTTGAAACCTCTAGGTCTAAAGTTGGAACTGGTAGTGCAAAACCTCAAGTTGTCTGCACTAAAAACACAGTTCAAACTGTTAAGCCTACAACTGGAACTGATAATGGATCATCTGAGACTGTTAATACAAAAGTTGGAAAGAACACCTAGATTCCTCATGTCATAACTAAATATTCTTCACAGACTCCACCAGTGGATCTCACTAAGTATAAGAAGTCACAAACAGTGTTTAGCTATGTCAATGCACAAGGACAACCCAAAACCAACTTGGTTTGGGTTTACTCCACTACTAACTAAGCTTTTATTTGTGCAGGGCACCCACAGGTCACAATACAAAACAAGATGGCATTTGGACAGTGGATGCTCTAGGCACATGACAGGAAATTCTAAATGCTTGTCAATTTTCAAAGGCTTTGAAGGAGGGTTTGTTGCTTTTGGAGGAAATTCCAAAGGAGGTAAGGTCACAGGGAAAGGTACTGTCAAGGCAGGCAATATGGTTTTCAATGATGTTTTGTATGTTGAACAGCTGAAGTAAAATCTATTAAGTGTGTCTCAAATCTGTGATAAACAAAATATTGTTGTATTCACAGATTCTGAGTGCATTGTTCTTTCAAAAGATTTTAAAATACCTGAAAATCTTGTTTTACTTGGAACACCAAGAAAGGACAATGTCTACTGTTTGGACACAGATCTTTTATCCAAATCAAGTACTTTAAGCTGTTTGATATCCAAAGCATCATCCAATGAGTCTGCTCTTTGGCACAGAAGGATGTGTCACATGAACTTCAAATCTATGAATGTTCTAGTTAAAAAGGATTTGGTAAGAGGTTTACCACACAAGGAGTTCATCTGTGATGATCATTGTGTAGCATGTCTTAAAGGCAAGCAACACAAAGCTTCTCATAAGGCCAAAGAAGTAAATTCAATCTCATCTTCTCTTCATCTTATTCATATGGATCTCTTTGGTCCAACATCTGTTTTGAGTTTGAATAAAAGAGCTTACTGTTTAGTCATTGTTGATGATTTCACCAGATTCACATGGGTATACTTTCTTAGGACTAAAGATGAAACTGCTGAGCTAGTTAAATCATTTATTCTTAAGATAGAAAACTAATCCAACTTAAAAGTTAAGGTGATAAGATCAGACAATGGAACTGAGTTTAAAAACCATATCCTAAACAACATCTGTGAGTCTTAAGGCATTGCTAGGCAATACAGTGCACCAAGAACACCACAACAAAATGGTATAGCTGAAAGAAAGAACAGAACTTTAATTGAGGCAGCTAGAACCATGCTAGCTGATTCCAAACAGCCAATGACCTTTTGGGCAGAAGCAGTCAATACAGCTTGTTATGTTCTAAATAGGGTTCAGGTTGTTCAATCACAAGGGAAAACTCCATATGAGTTATTTCATCATAGAGTCCCCTTAATAGCATTTCTAAAGTATTTTGGATGTTCATGCTCCATTCTTCACACTAAGACTCACTTAGGAAAGTTTGAAAGTAAGGCTGAAGAAGGTTTCTTTGTAGGATACTCCATTCAAAGAAAAGCCTATAGAGTATATAACAGTGTGTCTAAAACCATTGAAGAAAGTGCCAATGTTGAATTTAATGAAAACACTACAAATGTCAAAGGCACTGGTCCTGATTGGTTGTTAGATTCACTAACTAGTTTTCTGAGCTTTGTTGAGTATACTGCAGAAACTGATGAAAACAGGGTTGAAGCTGCCAACCCAAATTCTCATGATGGTAGCACAAATGTTCAAGCTATTGGCACAAAGTTTCAGACTGTTGAAGATTCTGCTCAATGGAATGAGTATACTATTCTACCACTTCTATCTTGTGACCCACCAGGGGTACTGGATGCCCAACATGATTCAAATCTAAATTATGAAGTGCCAATTCCAAGTCGTGAAGGAACAACTCCATCACAAAGGGAAACAGTCCCATCTTCTAGTCAAGCTGTTCCTGAAGCTGAACCATCAAATGGTCCTGAAGGAGATGATACAAATATAGGAACTTCCTTTCAGACAGACAGAGAGTCAACACTCAGGGTTCACAAGTATCACCCTCTCAATCAGATAATGGGTGATCCACGCAATCCTATGCAGACAAGGACAATGGTTCATAAGGAGTCTACTGATGCTGAATCAGCAGTTCCTGAATTCAGTCTAGCTGCCTTTGAACATGCATGTTTCATGTCACAATTAGAACCTAAGAAGGCATCTAAGGCTTTGAAAGATCCATCTTGGATTGAGGCAATGCAGGAAGAACTTCTGCAATTCAAGATTTAGAATGTATGAACTCTAGTTGATCTTCCTAAAGGAAAGAGAGCAATTCGTACAAGATGGGTGTTCAGAAACAAGAAGGATGACAGAGGGATAGTCATCAAGAACAAAGCAAGATTGGTAGCACAGGGATACACTCAAGAAGAAGGAATGGATTATGATTATGTCTTTGCCCCAGTAGCAAGAATAGAAGCCATCAGACTGTTCCTAGCTTATGCAAACTTCAAAGGGTTTAAAGTGTATCAAATGGATGTGAAGTCTGCTTTCCTATATGGCACAATTGAAGAAGAGGTCTATGTGTGTCAACCTCCTGTATTTGAGGACTACACGTATCCAGACAGAGTCTACATATTAGACAAAGCCCTCTATAGACACCACCAAGCCCCTAGAGCATGGTATGACACTCTGTCATCATACCTTCTGCAAAATGGATTCAAGAGAGGTACTCTGGACAATACATTGTTCACAAAGTCCATCAAATCTGAGATTCTGCTTGTTTAAATCTATGTTGATGATATTATCTTTGGGTCTACTAATGACCGTCTATGCAAATAATTTGAGGCATTGATGCACAAAAAGTTTCAAATGAGTTCAATGGGAGAACTCACCTTCTTTCTAGGATTGCAGGTCAAGCAGAAGCCCACAGGACTTTTTATAAGTCAATCAAAGTATGTTAACGACATACTGGAAAAGTTTGGTTACAAAGATACCAAAGTTGCTAGTACTCCAATGGACACTCACAAGCAGCTTGATGCAGACAAAGATGGAGTAGATGTGGACATTTGTGACACCCTTGCCACAACAAGCACCATTTACATAACACCCAGGATTTAATCATCAAACACAAATACATAATGATCTGATAAACTAATTTAAGTGCGGAAGCATTAAAAACATAAATAAAGTAGTGCAACAGTGACAAACACCCTACGGTGCTTCAAGGTACCCAATTCTAAGTCTACAGACTCAAAAGTTTATTACAGTCATCCCAAACATATTATAACATTTGTCCCACAACATAATTACCGATTAAATAGCAGATATCTTCCAAATCTTTCCACACGACCTAACTAGAAGGTCCCGCTGCAGATTTTCCTTTACCTGTAAGATAAAAATAAACAACTGGGGAATAAGCGGATGCTTAGTGAATACAAAGATTACGCATTTTATAAATTTTTATGAAGCCCAAGGATAACACAGATGACCAACATCGGATATCCTCTTCGTACACAAAGTACGGACAAGAGCCGCAGCCCCTTCGAGCCCAAAGCTCGGCATTTAAACATACCATCTGAGACAACGTACGATCGGGGATGACATACTGCCTACCGGGCCTAGGAGGGATCAGCTCCAGGTCATATAGCGCAGTAACATCAGAGTAATCGATGCGACCCACCGGTCCATCACTAGATGCACAACAATCGAAAGGACATGCAACAAGTATGAATGTGCATCTAAATCTACCAAATTAGTAGAATTCCAAACAAATTAATGAAGCAACAGGTCTCAGCAGGCAAAGCTTAACATAAAACAGATATAAACATGCGAAATCTACTGTACTCACAGTGGGTGCGTAATTAAACTTTAAACCGATATTATTTCTCCTCGGGCTTTCAACCGGATCCACCAAGTACCCCACTGTGGGTTAAACAACACCACAAGGGACCTGTTATATTAGTTGCAACAATACCTCGAGTCAAAAACCGTTTAAATCCATTAAACCAAGTTTTGTAAGTTTTGCAATATTTTCCCCCCATTTCGGGTCTATGTCCAAATTCATAACACAATTAAGTTTGAACCCATCTCAAGTTTACATCTTGTCCTTTGTATAACTCTTGTCATTTTATGTGTTTCATTCAAAATATTCGAGTTTAGAGAGTGGGTTTTTAATTTTTAGGCATCAAATTCGAATTTCAGGGGTTAAATTCGAATTTCCTTCGAATTTAATGACTAAACTCGAACTCCTAAGGATAGATTCGAACCATATTCGAATCTAGGGCCTTAGATTTGAATCTATGGTGTCAAACTCGAATTCCTGCTCGAATTTAGTAAAAAAATCGAGTTTGTTCTTGCATTTCGACTGTGTTCTTGGTATTTTCGAGTTTGTTCATCTTTACAACTAAAATCCTTCATTTCAAAGCCTAAAATCATGAATATATCAAGTATTATACCTAGGTTTGATTATATTACACATATAGTATCATATTCTAGCTAAAACTCAAGCTTAAATCGCATAAAAATGACAGATTCGAACTTATGTTCTTCAAAACCGAAACACAAAATCTTAAAAGAGTCGATTCTTACCTTAATCCGTACGAAATCAAAAATCCAACCATAGATTGTTGTTGTACTCCTCGAGATCTTTCCGATGACGTATAAATCTCGATAATCGGCCGGTCGGTTTGTGAGATATCTTAGAGAGATGTAGAGACAAAACTTCTAGAGAGAGAGTCTAGAGAGAGAGAGAGATGGTGAAAAATGAAGGGCTTGACCTTTTTATTCCCATTTTCATCATTTTGCACACTTCACCCCTCACCTTAACCGGTTCCATAAAATACTGATTTATCCTTAAATTTATCATTAATAACTTTTTTTAAATTCATAATACTCCATAACAATGATTCCGAGTTCAAATTTTCTTAAAATAATAACAAACTTTCTAAATATCCAAAATACATAATAATTGCTCAAATTTCAACTTAAATATATATTTTCCACTTAATTAACCCAATTACAATAAAATAAATCCGAGGATGTTACAGCATTCATTTATACAGATCCATGATAGGTTCACTTATGTACCTCACATCTTCTAGACCTGATATAATGTTTGCTGTTTGTGTTTGTGCCAGGTTTCAATGTGCTCCAAAGGACTCACACCTATTTGCTGTTAAGAGAATCTTTAGATATCTCAAAGGCCAACCACATTTGGGACTCTGGTATCCTAAAGACTCTCCTCTTGAACTAACAGCCTATTCTGACAGTGATTATGGAGGATGCAACATTGACAGAAAGTCCACAACTGGTGGATGTCAATATCTAGGAGCAATACTGGTCTCTTCACAAAACGAGTAACACCCCTCATGGGTGATACTTTCAGATAAACACAATCATTCACCTCAAAATTGATTGGTTTGTGCCTCCTATCGTAGTAACTTTTCTGACGATCCTGGGCCGCCTTCATGTTCTGCCTAATCAACTGTATCTTCTCGTTTGTTTCTTGAAGCAAGGCCGACCCAGCAATCGGTGTTTCACCAGTTTCTCTCCAACATGTAGGAGTTCTACATCTCCTTCCATACAAAGCCTCAAACGACGCTTTCTTTATAGTTGCGTGATAACTGTTGTTATATGAAAACTCTATTAGTGGCAGGTGATCATCCCAGTTGCCACCGAGATCTAGTACACACGCTCTCATCATATCCTCCAAGGTGAGGATTGTTCGTTCACTTTGACCATCGGTTTGCGGACGATAGGCCGTACTCATAGCGATTCTCGTTCCCAACCCCTCTTGTAACGCTGACCAAAAATTCAAAGTAAACCGGCTATCTCTATCCGATACTATGGACTTAGGCACCCCATGCCTAGAAACAATCTCGTCCATATAAATCTGAGCCAACTTTTCTAGCGAATAACTTTCTCTTATTGGTATAAAGTGAGCCGACTTAGTCAATCTATCCACGATCACCCATACTGCATCGTGTTGACGCCTAGTTTTCGGCAGTTTCGTAACGAAATCCATAGTAATGTGCTCGCACTTCCATTCCGGAATAGGAAGCGGTTGCATACTGCCGTATGGTTGCTGATGTTCGGCTTTCACCAGCCGACATGTTCTACATCGTTCAACATACTGGCCGATATCCTTCTTCAATCCCGGCCACCAAAAATCTGCCTTTAAGTCATTGTACATCTTTGTGCTCCCGGGATGTACAGAAAATTTTGATTGATGCGCTTCTTCGACGATCAAATTCCTCATACCACCATATTTCGGCATCCAAATTCTTCCGTACACACCTTTTAAACCAGACTCGCTCGTTTCCATATTCTTTAGTTGTATCCTAACGGTCTCAGCACCAATATTCTCATCTTTCAAGGCTTCCTCCTGAGCAGCCTTGACATCATTTATAATGGTAGACGTTAACATAGTAGACGTCATCATGTAGCAGCAATCCTTAGCATAAGCTTTCCGGCTCAAGGCATCGGCTACTACATTAGCCTTTCCGGGATGGTACAGTATCTCACAATCGTAGTCTTTAATAAGCTCCATAGACCTACGTTGTCTCATATTAAGTTCCTTCTGATTAAAGATATACTTCAAGCTCTTATGGTCCGTGTAAAGTTGACACTTAGTACCGTACAGGTAGTGCCTCCATAACTTCAAAGAAAATGTTACCGCAGTCAATTCGAGATCATGAGTTGAATAATTCTTCTCATGCTGCTTCAACTGCCTTGAAGCATAAGCAATTACTTTCCCGCGCTGCATCAGTACAGCACCTAACCCCAGTCTTGAGGCATCAGTATACACCACGAAATCATCATTTCCTTCAGGTAAGGCAAGTATCGGAGCCTCGCTTAACGCCTTCTTCAGAACCTCAAAGGCCTCTTGCTGCACAGTTTCCCATACAAACGGTGCATTCTTCTTTGTTAATGCAGTCAAAGGAACTGCAATCTTAGAAAACTCCTTTATGAATCTCCTATAGTATCCTGCCAACCCAAGAAAACTCCTAACTTCAGTAGCTGAACACGCCGGCTCCCAGTTCTTTATCGCTTCAACTTTGGCTGGATCCACAGAAATCCCAGCCCCCGAAATCACATGCCCTAGAAACTGTATCTGTTGCCAAAACTCACATTTTGAGAACTTGACGTACAACTTCTCTTTCCTCAACAACTCTAGTAGCTCCCTGAGATGTTCAGCATGCTCAGCCTCAGACTTAGATTACACCTGTATATCATCAATGAACACAATCACCGACTTATCCAACATCGGTCTACAAACCCTATTCATCAAGTCCATAAAGACAGCCGGGGCATTGGTTAACCCGAAAGGCATAACCAAGAACTCATAATGCCCATAACGTGTCCTAAATGCTGTCTTAGGCACATCCTCTTCTCGAATATTCAGTTGATGGTACCCCGACCTTAAGTCGATCTTAGAAAATACACTCGCCCCATGTAATTGGTCAAATAAGTCGTCTATCCTCGGCAATGGATACTTGTTCTTAATAGTCAACTTATTCAGCTCCCGGTAATCTATGCACATCCTCATCATGCCGTCCTTCTTTTTAACAAACAATACCGAAGCTCCCCACGGCGATGAACTCGGCCGAATGAAGCCCTTGTCCAGCAACTCTTGAAGTTGTGTCATCATCTCTTTCATCTCAGTTTAGGCAAGACGATAAGGAGAACGAGCTACCGGCGCAGCTCCAGGGATCAAGTCAATCTTAAATTCCACTTGTCTCTCAGGCGGCACGCCAGACAAGTCTTCCGGAAACACATTCGGAAATTGTGAAACAACCGGCACATCGGCCAAAGTTCTCTTCTCAGCCTTAGCATCAATCGCATATGCTAAGTAAGCATCACATCCCTTTGCAATAAGCTTTCGGGCTTTTGCAATGGTCAGTAAACACAGATCCCCGCTTCTCCTATTTCCATATATACATATCTCATGCCCCTCCGGAGTAGTTATCTTTATCATTCGGCTCTTACACACTATATGGGCTTCATTCTCAATCAACCAGTCCATCCCGACTATCACGTCAAACTCACTGAACTCAATAAGGATCAGGTCCAAATTGAAGACTACATCTTCAATTACTAACGTGCAGTTACGGTATACGTGATCTACTTTGACTAGAGTGTTGCTAGCAGTTTCTATGTCAAGAACAGCAGATAATCTAGATAGTGGCATGGCAAGTCTTTGTGCAAACATAGTAGAAACAAACGAACGATTTGCACCCGAATCAAATAAAACTCGTGTTGGCATAGAATTAACTATGAACATACCCATAACGACCTCCGGATTTTCCCTTGCCTCCTCTGCAGTTATCTGAAAAGCACGAGCCGGTGCTCTTTGTGACTGACCCCGGCAGTTAACTGAACCACCACTCGAACCTCCAGAAGATCGTGTTGATGATGGAGCAGCAGCTGTTGGAGCATTCTTCCTACAGTTCCTACTATAATGTCCCCACACCCCACACTTATAGCAAGCATCTCCCTTCCTTGGGCAATCGTTCTGAAAATGACCCAGTTCCCCACAGCAAAAACAAGCGCGTCCCTTAGTGCACTTGCCAAAGTGTTCCAGATGACACTTGTTGCAGTATTGTGGCTCGGTGTTGATAGAATAAGCGCGAGCACGACCACGATCAGATGTACCAGACGGTAGGCGATAAGACTGCTGAGATGAGTACTGTGAAGACCGGGAAGATCCCGAGTATCCTCCCTCACGTTGGCGCTTCGGCGGTGACGGCTGTGTTGGGTTGGTGGAAGCAGCAGCAGACCTAATCGAGTAGCCCGACATAATCAAAATTTGCTCTACATTTCTGGCAGCCTCAAGTAAACCAGCAAATGTAGGGTAGCGAACGTTGCTCATAACCCTCCTAATTTCAATATCCAGACCAGCCTCGAACCTGGTCACCTTCCTTTCCTCAGTATCGACTTGATGAGGCGCGGACTGACTCAGCCTCGTAAACTCCACAGCATATTGGGACACGGTCTTAGTCCCCTGCATCAGTGCCATAAACTTCGCCTCCAATCTCCGACGCTCATCAACTGGACAATACTGCTGAGTGAACAATTCAGTGAACTCAGCCCACGTCATGACAACCACCTTCTCCAAGGTTAAAGCATTAACCATGGAATTCCACCACATGATTGCATCGTTCGTGAACATACCAGTAGCATAACGAACCATGTCCTTCTTAGCACAGTCGCTGATTCGGAATGTTCGTTCGGTTGCTGTTATCCATTCAAGCGCAGCAACAGCATCACCCAATCCATTGAATTCCACAGCACCATTTCCTTTGAAATCCTTAAACCGACAACCTTTGGGTTTGTTTGATGACCCAGTGTTGTCATCTTGTTCCTCATTGTTACCCCCTTCCTTCTCCTTGTTCTTTCTCTTATCCTCTCTTCTCTTAGCGTCGGCCACATCTCGAGCCCAAAACTGATCTTGTATCTTGTTCTGCTCAGCCATCATGGCTAGCATCATCTCTCTGGCTTCTTCGGGTGTCATTCCTCCTCCAGACATGTTCTGAAATAATAAACACATAACTTGTTTAGTAACATGTCATCAATTTAAAGACATCACTCATTTGTCCCGTATGATAGTCAATCTCTTATAATTACTATATCATAACCTATCTTAGTTCAGATCATTACTTAAACCACTACATATCATTACCTAATGTTTGAGATCAAGACCTCACGGACACTTGAATCTCAAACTACTGCTTTGATACCATCTCGTGTGACACCCTTGCCACAACAACCACCATTTACATAACACCCAGGATTTAATCATCAAACACAAATACATAATGATCTGATAACCTAATTTATGTGCGGAAGCATTAAAAACATAAATAAAGTAGTGCAACAGTGACAAACACCCTACGGTGCTACAAGGTACCCAATTCTAAGTCTACAGACTCAAAAGTTTATTACAGTCATCCCAAACATATTATAATTTGTCCCACAACATAATTACCGATTAAATAGCAGATATCTTCCAAATCTTTCCACACGACCTAACTAGAAGGTCCCGCTGCAGATTTTCCTTTACCTGTAAGATAAAAATAAACAACTGGGGAATAAGCGGATGCTTAGTGAATACAAAGATTACGCATTTTATAAATTTTTATGAAGCCCAAGGATAACACAGATGACCAACATCGGATCCTCTCCGTACACAAAGTACGGACCAGAGCCGCAGCCCCTTCGAGCCCAAAGCTCGGCATTTAAACATACCATCTGAGACAACGTACGATCGGGGATGACATACTGCCTACCGGGCCTAGGAGGGATCAGCTCCAGGTCATATAGCGCAGTAACATCAGAGTAATCGATGCGACCCACCGGTCCATCACTAGATGCACAACAATCGAAAGGACATGCAACAAGTATGAATGTGCATCTAAATCTACCAAATTAGTAGAATTCCAAACAAATTAATGAAGCAACAGGTCTCAGCAGGCAAAGCTTAACATAAAACAGATATAAACATGCGAAATCTACTGTACTCACAGTGGGTGCGTAATTAAACTTTAAACCGATATTATTTCTCCTCGGGCTTTCAACCAGATCTACCAAGTACCCCACTGTGGGTTAAACAACACCACAAGGGACCTGTTAAATTTGTTGCAGCAATACCTCGAGTCAAAAACCGTTTAAATCCATTAAACCAAGTTTTGTAAGTTTTGCAATATTTTCCCCCCATTTCGGGTCTATGTCCAAATTCATAACAAAATTAAGTTTGAACCCATCTCAAGTTTACATCTTGTCCTTTGTATAACTCTTGTCATTTTATGTGTTTCATTCAAAATATTCGAGTTTAGAGAGTGGGTTTTCAATTTTTAGGCATCAAATTCAAATTTCAGGGGTTAAATTCGAATTTCCTTCGAATTTAATGACTAAACTCGAACTCCTAAGGATAGATTCGAACCATATTCGAATCTAGGGCCTTAGATTCGAATCTATGGTGTCAAACTCGAATTCCTGCTCGAATTTAGTACAAAAATCGAGTTTGTTCTTGCATTTCGACTGTGTTCTTGGTATTTTCGAGTTTGTGCATCTTTACAACTTAAATCCTTCATTTCAAAGCCTAAAATCATGAATATATCAAGAATTATACCTAGGTTTGATTCTATTACACATATACTATCATATTCTAGCTAAAACTCAAGCAAAATCGGCTTTAAATCGCATAAAAATGACAGATTCGAACTTATGTTCTTCAAAACCAAAACACAAAATCTTAAAAGAGTCGATTCTTACCTTAATCCGTACAAAATCAAAAATCCAACCGTAGATTGTTGTTGTACTCCTCGAGATCTTTCCGATGACGTATAAGTCTCGATAATCGGCCGGTCGGTTTGTGAGTTATCTTAGAGAGATGTAGAGAGAAAACTTCTAGAGAGAGAGTCTAGAGAGAGAGAGAGATGGTGAAAAATGAAGGGCTTGACCTTTTTATTCCCATTTTCATCATTTTGCACACTTCACCCCTCATCTTAACCGGTTCCATAAAATACTGATTTATCCTTAAATTTATCATTAATAACTTTTTTTAAATTCATAATACTCCATAACAATGATTCCGAGTTCAAATTTTCTTAAAATAATAACAAACTTTCTAAATATCCAAAATACATAATAATTGCTCAAATTTCAACTTAAATATATATTTTCCACTTAATTAACCCAATTACAATAAAATAAATCCGAGGATGTTACAGCATGCATTTATACAGATCCATGATAGGTTCACTTATGTACCTCACATCTTCTAGACCTGATATAATGTTTGCTGTTTGTGTTTGTGCCAGGTTTCAATGTGCTCCAAAGGACTCACACCTAGTTGCTGTTAAGAGAATCTTTAGATATCTCAAAGGCCAACCACATTTGGGACTCTGGTATCCTAAAGACTCTCCTCTTGAACTAACAGCCTATTCTGACAGTGATTATGGAGGATGCAACATTGACAGAAAGTCCACAACTGGTGGATGTCAATATCTAGGAGCAAGACTGGTCTCTTGGCAGTGCAAAAAGCAAACAAATGTCTCCACCTCATCCACTGAAGCAGAATATGTAGCAGCTGCAAGCTGCTGTTCCCAAGTGATGTGGATTCAGAATCAACTGAGAGACTATGGTATGAATTTCCTATCCACTCCTATTTACATTGACAACTCAAGTGCAATAAGCATTGTACAAAATCCAGTGAAATTTCCCAAAACCAAGCATATACACATCAGATTTCATTTTATAAGGGATTGTAATGAAAAGAAATTAATCCAAGTTACCAAAATTAATACTGATGATCAGTTAGCTGATCTATTTACAAAACCATTTGATGTAGGAAGATTCACCTTTCTAATATCAAATATTGGCATGGTTAATACGGATTAATTTGTTTTTCATCATTCTCTCTTATTTTACGAAAAATATGTTTATTTCATATGCTTGTTTAAGGGGGAGACACTGTTTCATTAGAATATGCTTCTTTTCAACTAACAGCTTGAGTATTTTCTCAAGCTGCTAATTCATTTTACTCGGACTGTTAGTTGTTTCACTTGATCTGTCAAAGTGTGCAGGATAATTTGGTAACTTCCTATAAGTGTGTGCGCGGGATTAGATATTTTCGAAACCCCCAAACCTTTAAAGGTCCCAATTTCGTTCAATTGTAACTACCAGTTGCAAAATATCTTCCACGACCTTCCTTTTCTCTCTGAGTGATTCACACACACTTCTCTGAAACCTTAACTCGCCGATTGATCGTCAATGGAGTTTGTCAAAGAACATAACTGTCTTCCCTATTCTCTCAAACACACTGACCTTCAACCATTCCATGACATCATGGACTTCCCTTGAAGTTCCCATATCCATCATGCCCTCACTATCAATCCCACCATCTACATATCCCATATAGAACAGTTTTGGAAACATGCCTCTGTCCAAACCATCAATGGAGTCACTTCTTTGACTTCCAAAATCGATGGCAACACTGTCACCATCACTGAGGACATCATCCGCCAACACTTTCATCTTCAAGATGCCATAGGTATTTCTGATCTATCCCTTACTGCCTTACATGAAGGCCTTTTTGCTATAGGGTATAGGGGCCCTATTGATTCTTATACATTCTTTAAAACTCATTTTGCCCCTAAGTGGAAATATCTTGTACATATTATCCAACAATGCATAAGCCCTAAAAGAACTAGTTGGTCAGAATTTTCTTCTAATATAGCCACTGCCTTAGTGTGTTTATCTACAGGACAACAGTTCAATTTTTCGAATATGATTTTTCAGGGTATGTTAATGCATCATGCCCTAAAGAATGGGAAATTTTTGATGTATCCTCGATTTTTTGCTGAAATAATTGGAAGAACTTGCAATAATTTCAATGTACATAAAAGGATTTATGTTTCCCATAGGCACTCTTTACCATCAATAAACCGTCTTTTAAAATCTAGTGCCAATTTTTTGAGTATAGATATCCCATTTCCCTCTACAATGTTGGGCATCAATCCACTCAACAGAGGAGAGGGTCCTGAGCAGGCTCAGCTTTCCAACACTGCTTCACCCCCAGGACCCCAACCCACTCCTCATGATACAAATACTCCATCTGCTCCTTCTATCAAACCCACATCCCCACTTATAGTATACAAAAGAAAAAGGGTTTCAGGAGCTCCTTCCTCCTCAGCCCAAATACAAGAGCCAAATATCCCTGTGCAGGAGGACACTTCTGCACAGAATATCCAAAGGGCACCCACTGAGGACACTCCCATCCTCAATTTGGAGGTGGCCATCCTAACGGAGGATGTCCATATGGGTTCTGTGGCTGACACTACTGATGTCTCTGCACAAGAGGCACATGACAGTGTCAACATCAACAAGACCACACCCATGGAAACAGAGGGTGTGCAAGCACCTTCTGGAAGTCCCTAGTACCAAGAACAGAGGGGCCCATATGTTTCTACTTCTGGAATTCCTGCCAAAGATAGATCACAAGCACCACACTCATTTGCTGATCTTGAGGCTAGTCTGCAACTTTTGATATTGACGAATCCTCAGCTGAAACCTGTTGTGGCAGTATTGGAACATTACCACTCCCTTATTGCTGCACAGGGGGCACAAATCCTAGTACTCCAACAGACAGTAGCAGCTCAGAATCAGAGAATGGATTATTTTCATCAGGGGTTCACTCTCTGTGAAAATAAGATAATTTAACTTGAGAAGATGATTCGAACCCTAATGGCAAAGGTTGTAGGTCCTCCTGGCCAAACCAATGCATCCAAAAAGGGGGAGAATCAAGAGATCCCTAGTTCAGTCCAAACAACTTCAGCTCCTGCTCAAACAGTCCAAGATTCTAGGCTAACAGTCCCAACAGCTACTCAAGCTGTTAGCGTAGAAAGTCAAGCTGCTCTTATAAGAACAACTGGAGTTGTTATCCGAGAAGGTATTCAAGCTCCTGTCAGTACAGTCCAAGATACATCTTCTGCAACCAAAGATAAGAGCAAGGGCATACTCATAGAATCTCCAAAGCAAAAATTTTCATCGAAAGAAGCCCAAGTTGCTCATGATGCTGAATTTGCCAGGTAACTAGCAGAGGAACAGGATGATCTTTTGGACCAGCAAAACCATGCTCAAATGCAAGATGATGAAACCTTAGGTGATTACTTAAGAGGGTTTGTGGTCAAACAGAATGAGAAGAAAAGGAAAATGCCAACAGGGCATTCAAAGGCAGATAACAGAAAGTTTTTGATAAATTTCTCTTATTCAGTTGGGATTCCAAAGAAGATGGCTCAGTCATGGAGCACCGAAAGGCTGCTTGAAATTCATGACAAGGAGATGGAAAAACGAAAGATAGAAAAAGTCTCCCATCAAGTCCAAAACCTCCAAGAACCAGTTCAAGCTGGAATAAGTAATATTAAAGCTGGTGTAAGTGATAATCAAGTAGGTTTAAGTGATTCTTCTCCTCCTGTTCAAGCTGTTGCTACTAATCCTCAATCAGAAGCCATTCAACAAGCAAAGCTTGATCAGGTGAAAAGAGTGTTATTTGAGCATCAGCTTCAAAAAGTGATGGAGATTGAAAAGACCCTCGATCAGCATGACTTCTCAAAACTTCCTATTACATACGGGTATGCTAAGTCAATGAATGACATTGATTTAAAATATCATTTTGTAGTCAGAAGAGAAGCTGGTCCTGAGGAAGAATACAAGAGTATAATGCACCTAGTTTAAGGGATGACCAGGGATGAACTTACTAGAATGCACCATATTGGAACTGTGAGTCAATCTAGGTCTTCACTACCCCAGGTCAAGCAGGTTATAAAGGATTTGAAAAGCATTTTTGATCCAGAGTCTATCCGAAAAGATATAGAAGATGCCAAGGAGATGAAGATTGCAAATGATGATCTGTATGTGAAATCAAAGACATATAGACTCAGATTTGCAAATGGATCCAACATGTTCTTCAATTATGAATTCTTTGATCTTCCAAGGGAATGGTTAGTACAACTAAGCTCAGTGAAGATATACTGTGATAGAGAAGAAATGAAAAGAGAATTTTTGAAGGCAATTAAGCTGAAACTTTCACAATAGTAAGTTTTTGGATGCCTTAGTTTGTAGATTATAGTTTTACTTTGTTTTATTTCCTTATTTGTATAGAAACTTAAAGTCTTGTGTAAAGAATTTAAGTTAGGGGGAGATTGTTGGGAAATATTCTAAGTATGTCAAGCTGTTAGTTAGATTTCTCAAACTGTTAGTATATTTTCTGTGTAATTACAATGTTCAAGCTGTTAGTTGAAGAAGTTCGAGCTGCTAGTTCAAAAGTTCAAGGTGCCAGTGTTCAAACTCAAGCTGCTCAACAGATAGACTTCAAGCTGCTCAACAGCTCAATAAACAGAAAGCGCTGCAATTCAGGAAAAGATATATATTCAAAGATTCAAGCATATCTACTACCAGAGAAATCAGAGTTTCTGAAGGAAACAAATCAGAAGGCATTATATATACATAGAATAGGTTTCTATTGTTGGCCTGCACGTAAGAGTTTAATTTCAATTGTAATTGCTTTTCTGATTAAGTTTTCATATGCCTCTAAGGCTGTAAAACCCTAAGAACGGTCTGTGTTCTTCGTCTAATCAAACAGATTAGAGGTGATTGTAATCAGTGAGTTTGACAATATAAAAGATTTGATTTTTGATTATATTTATGTGTTATTTATTCTGAAAGTTTTTCTTAAAACAATTAAGTGTTATTCCGCAAACTTCTTAATTGGACTTTGAATCAATAGAAGGTTATTGGTTTACACTCTGATTTATTCAAACCAGTTAATCTTAGGTGGTGATTTTGATCTTGACAACGTGTGTTGAATATATATGCATCCCGCTGTTAGCCGATTAAGACTAACCCGAATGGGGAACATGACTCCCGCTAGATCTATGCACAATATATTCGCGATTGCAAATAAATGCAAGTAACGGTTCATGATTTGAGGGCTGATGGATCCACATGTGTAATACATATGAGAAATAAACAGTTTTGATGTCCATATGAAAACAGTGCATGTATTTCCACCCCAATAGGTAGTGAAAATAGGGGCTATGAAGACTCACCGAGAGTGCGATGGCAAAATATGAGCAAAAAATGCAATTTTTGCGTTATTTGATGGGTGATGAAAGCAGATGCGTTTAGCCGAGTCCTAAATGATATAAGGGACTTAATAACTCCCATATATGATAATATGTATCAAGGTTTTTATGTCCTAAATGATATAAGGGACTTAATAACTCCTTAGACATAAAACTACCATATACAAAGAATTTTTAAGGTTAAGAACGGCCATTTTTCTAGGTGTTTAGGTTAGGGAAAAAGCTCGTTAAAAACCCTTTGTTGGCCATTTTTGAGCTGTCAAACTTTCGGAGAGAAAAATCATCTCATTTCGTTAAGTTATGAATTTGTTATGATTTTTCAAAGTCGACGTAACATTTCTGTCGAAAATCTGGATTTTATAAACTTGAAACAACTTGTGATTCTTGTTGTTTATTCAAAAACTACTTGTATAAAAGGTTATAAAACACATTTATATAACTTGTTTTCATAATATTTAAACTTACATAATGTGTTTATATATTTATAAACACATTTGAAGAAAACAACTTAAAAACAAAACTAGAGATTTATAAACTTGAGTTTTTATGAAATTTGTTGTTGTTGATGCTTATATGTATTATGCAAGACTTATATAAATATAAATACAAGATATAATAGGTTAGTATTTACTTACTTCAAGGTATTAGAAGAATGAAATCAAGCAGAAGTTGAAATCTTGAAAAGTTGCATCAAGAACACTTGAAGAAAATATGAAGAACAAAGTTGCAATTTCATGGCCTTGCACTAGGCCCTTTGGCCGATTTTTCTAGAGAAAGAGGGGATTTTTGTGTTTTAATGGTGTGGAAATGAAGAGTGAAATGGGTCTTATTTATAGATGAAAAACTCTAGCAATGATGGTGGATTTTGGAGGTTGAGTGAAGATCTCCAAGGATGGTGAAAGATGGAGACAACTTGATGTAGATGGTGCATGGGATCCATAATAAACAATTGAAATCAATTGAAGGTGTGTACCTCCTATGGTGGCTGTTCATAGGAGGGAAATAATGATGATTTTTTTTTGTATAAATGCATTTACAAATGTATTCTTGTATTTCCCTTTTTTTGTAAATTAATAAATACTTTTGGATGCATTTGTTTAATGACTTGTTTTAGTCTTGCATAATTAAAGTTAAGTAAGTGTTTTACTGCATGATCATAATTTAACTATGTACTTAGTTGGATTAATCCATCATATCGCAAATCGATCGGATTAATTGATTTACCAATTGAGTTGTATTTCCTTATGAACATTGTTAATCACCTTGATTAATTGCTAATGACCACTGATTAGGTATTAAACTGCTAATAATTGCTAACCTGGTTTAGTGCTGGATGTTACAGTCTCCCCCTGTTAAGGGAAATTCGTCCCAAAATTTTATCTTGTTTCCTCAGAGGTCTTGTTACTTAGGATTAGGTGAGGGTATCTTTTGTTAAATTGGCCTTTGCATGCTGAATTGAATTCTGGTCCATGTCTGAAATTCGATCTGACCTTGAGCATGGGTATACAATTGTGCTTCAATCCTTTGACCTTATGGTCCATGATTTGAACTTTCTCTTTGATGAAGCGAAGTTTATCAGTTAGCTGGATCTCTTCCAAGGGGGTAACAAGTGTCTCTTCTAACAAACACTTCTTCAGATTTGATACAGGGAAGGTATTATGCATGTTGCTATGCTCTGGTGGTAGCTCTAAACGATAAGCTACGAGTACAATTCCCTTTAAGACTTTGTATTGCCCAATGTATCGAGGTTTTTGCTTTTCCTTATTTCTCTAATCGTATCACACCCTTCCATGGCGAATCTTTCATTGGTACTCGTTCTCCCAATTAGAACTCAAGGGATTTTCTCCCTACATCTGCATAACTTCCTGAGAATCGCGGGCAACTTTTAGTCAGTTCCACATCTGTACTATATTTTCGGTAGTTTCGTGAATGATCTTAGCGCCAATGATTTGGCTATCTCCTACTTCTTCCCAACAAATCGGTGATCGACACTTTCGCCCATAAAGGGCCTCAAACGGAGCAGCTTTAATACTCGAGTGATAGCTATTGTTGTATGATAATTCCACTATGGCAATTGAGTATCCATTACATAGGCTCTTAATGTATGTTCTAGGGTTTGGATCGTTCTATTATTCTGACCATCGGTCTGAGGGTGATATGTGGTACTCATGGCTAAGTTTGTATCCAAAGCTTGCTGTAATAATTGTCAAAAACCTACATGTAGATCTGCTATCTGTATCCGAAATGATTATAATAGGCACTCCGTGTCCGGAGACGACTTCCTTGAGGTACGTTTGGACTAGCTTATTCATCCTGTTAATCTCCTTGATTAGTAGGAATGCACGGATTTTGTTAGGCGGTTGACTATTACTCAAATAGTGTCTAATGTTTGTCTTATCTTTAGAGCATGTTAGGAATTTGTTGACATATGTGGCAATGTCATCCTTCATGATAGGCCACCCGTATAGCTCCTTAAGGTCATGATACATTTTATCAGATCCAGGGTGAACGACATATCTTGATTTGTGTCCGTCATTCCGTAACCAGTTTTCTTACTCTATCAAAAACAGGGTAACCAGACTCTATACATGAAGTATCGATTTCCATTAACCCTTATTCAAAAAAACTATTTATCCATTCCGTGCAGGGCTTCATTTTTCATATTTTCCTCCTTAACAGCTTCTACTCGTGCACCATAAAGTAAGAAAGGAAGATTAGGTTGAATGGTTATAACTAGGGCTGGTACTCTTAACGACTTAACTCGTTTTTCTTGGCTCTGAGCGTCTGCAACCACATTAGTTTTCCTCAGGTGATAACGAATTTCACAGTAGCAATCACTTATTAGCTCCATCAATGATGCTACCTCATATTCGACTCTTTCTGGTTCAAGATGTGTTGGAGGCTCTTATGGTCTGTGAGTGTAGTACATTTCTTACCGTACAACTAATGTCTCCAATTCTTAAGGATAATGACTACTGCTCCAAGATCTAGATCATGCGTTGTGTAATTCACCTAGTGAACCTTCAGTTTTCATAGAGTATAAGCTATGACCCTATCTTTCTATATCAACCCATTGTGTGAAGCGTCACAGTAATCTACAAATTTGTTGCTTCTCTCGGATAAAATAAGTGCGCTGCATAGTTTGTGCTTTTATAACTAAAATGATGTCTCCTGATCCTCTCCCCAATCATACTTAATGTCTTTTCTGGTCAGTTTTGTTAGAGCTCCGGTGATCTTTTAGAAATTTTTGATAATTTCCTATAATAAGTGGCAAGTCTTAAGGACTGTCGTATCTCTATGGGGGTTCTAAGAGTTGACCAATTCATGATAACCTCGATCTTTGCGGGGTCGACTTGGATTCCTTTATTATTGATCACGTGACCGAGAAATTTCACCCATCTTAGCCAAAAGTCAAACTTAGAAAGCTTGGCATATAGTTGTTCTTTCTTCAACAACTCTAGAATTAGTCTTAAATGTTTGCTCATGTTGCTCCTTGTTTCGTGAGTAGCTTAAGATGTCATTCATGAATACAATCACAAATTTTTCTTTATAAGGTTTGCACACCCGATTTATGAGGTCCATGAATGTCGTTGGGGCGCTGGTTAATCCAAAAGGCATTATTAGGAATTTTTGATGACCGTAACGGAATCTGAAGGCTGTCTTTGGAATATCTTTATTGCGAATTTCAACCTGATGATACCCCGACCTTAGGTCGATCTTCGAATAGAAGTTTGATTCTTGGAGTTTGGTCAAACAAGTCATTGAACCTTATGAGCGGGTATCAGTTCTTTTAGTTTATTTGGCTCTCGTTAATTGATGCACATTTTGAAGGTTCCATCCTTATTCTTTATGAACAAAACTAGATCTCCTCCAAAGCGAGGAACTCGGTTTGATAAACCCTTTTTTTAAGAGCTCCTATAGTTGGTTGGACGATTCTTACACTACTGATGGGGCTAATTGTCATGGTGCTCGAGCCACTGGTGCAGTACATGATACTAGGCCAATTTTTGAATTTGACTTGCCTCGATGTTGGGAGTTCAGGTAAGTGTTCTGGAAAAACATTGGGGTAACCACAAATAATAATAATATTTTCGAGTCGGTATTCCTTTGGCTCCCTCTCTGTCAACACTTCAGGGTCCTAATGCTTGAGATGATGCTTACTTTTGTATTTCTTGCTTTGCCTTGGACAGTAAGGACCTTCTTATTGGCTAAAGGTATATGAACCGTCTTCTCGTTGCACACTATCTCCGCACGATTTTTCGATAGTCAATCCATGCCTATGACCACGTCAAAACTTCCCAGTTTGACGGGCATCAAGTCTATTTCAAAGAGTTGGCCTACTAATTCTAAGTAGCATCCTTGACTTATATTATTTGTCTTAAACATCTTACTGTCATGAACCTCAATAGCATAAGTGGAACTTAATGGTGTAAGAATGGAATTTATCTGCTTACTGAACTTAGTGGATATAAAGCTTCTATCAGCACCAGTATCAAATAGTAGAAATGCATAAGTGTTATCTAATGGGGTAAGAGGATAAGTCCATGGGTTTGAAATTTCTTAGGCAGATTGTCATACTACATGTCCTCATGCACATAGTTATAGATAAAACTTAGTTCTTCATTAAAATGCTTGATATCTAATCTTTGTACATGATATGGTCGGGATTTTCCGATAAATATTGGTGTGTTGCCTCCTACTTAATCCTTGCAGAGATCTTACCGACCCCCTGGTGGATTTGTCGGAGTTGGAGGTCGTGTCGTGCGGCCCTTGCCACCAACAGAGGCATCGTTTGTTATGTAGGTTTCTGGTTAAGTGTCGGCACATGAGAAGAAGATGGTGTTCTAACTTCAAAGTGGTTTTGGATCCCTTCCTCGTTTCTCCCCTCTTGGAGAGTGTGAGGCATCCATCTCCACTGTCTTATGGTTGCCCGTCACCATTGCGGTGGGTTTGGCTGATGAGCAGGTACCGGGATAGACTCCCGTTGTGTCAGTCACACCCTTTTCCTAGGAATGAACTTCATCAATGGTCCATTGGGATGGCTCCTGAATGGGGTGTAGGATGGAATACATGGTGGTGATGGTGGAGCAATTTGAGCTGCAGGGCCACAGTTGCCCCCCCTCTTGTTCTGACGGGTCCTCTTCCTCATCATTGATTGGGTTTGGATGGGTCTCCGATCCAAAGTACATATTAGTGTCACCTTGGATTCCTTGTTCCATGGGTGAAAGTGCATCCTCGGGGTCAAAGACGATAATAACCGTATTGTATGACAAGTTTCTGTCATTAGGGTCCATACATATGTTCACAGTTCTGGAAGAAGGTTTATTATTTTTTTTGTAACATTTATAGTCTAGGTACTAATGCAACCTAGTTCACTATAACTATGGCTCTGATACCAATCTGTCACACCCCGTTACCCCGGTTGGCAACGAAGCGTGACCTCGCGGAAGCGTAACCATAATCATAACGAACGACCACTCTATGGACGTTTTAAAAAATAGATTGATTTAACTTCAAATATAAATATGGTTTTACATAACCAAAATACAGAGAGTAAGTAGTTATTAAAATACCAAGTAAATATACAATTTAGTTTTTCAGGAAAGATGCAAATAAATCTCCGAGTTTGAAAAAGATGTGACTCCAACATGAACGGAAGCCTTGGAATGCTTCCCATAAATGCGCATGTCTTAATCACCTGAAAATACATGCTAAAATACGTCAACAAATTGTTGGTGAGCTCATAGGTTTACGCGAAAAAACCAATTGTATGGACATTATCAGATGAGTTGAATTTATAAATCATAAATTCCATGTATGTATTACATAAACCATCATGCAACCGAAGCTTAATTCAATGAGTTTGCCCTGTGCAGTATTCTCATACGTAATACCGTGTGTTGAATATATATGCATCCCACCGTTAGCCGATTAAGACTAACCCGAATGGGGGACATGATTCCCGATAGATCTATCCACAATATATTCGAACTTGCAAATAAATGCAAATAATGGTTCATGATTTGAAGGCTGATGGATCGACATGTGTAATACATATAATAAATAAACAGTTTTGATGTCCATATGAAAACAGTGCATGTATTTCAACCCCAATAGATAGTGAAAATAGGGGCTATGAAGACTCACCGAGAGTGCGATGGCAAAATATGAGCGTAAAATGCAATTTTTGCGTACTTTGATGGGTGATGAAACCAGATGCGTTTAGCCGAGTCCTAAATGATATAAGAGACTTAATAACTCCCATATATGATAATATGTATAAAGGTTTTTATTTATTAAATCACCCAACATTACAAGTTTATAGATAAAACCCACTTAAAATGTCCTGTTTAAATATATATATAGTTTTCCAGTTTTTTGAAAGTTTTTCGGCCTACTTTGAGGCTTTTTTTGACTAAGTTCCAAAACGATTTAGGCTTTGGTTTTCTTAGACATAAAACTACTATATACAAATAAATTTTAAGGTTAAGAAAGACCATTTTTCGAGGTGTTTAGGTTAGGGAAAAAGCTCGTTAAAAACCCTATGTTGGCCTTTTTTGAGGTGTCAAACTTTCGGGTTCCTAAATAATATCTGGGGGTTCTAAACTCCATATTAAATTATGAAAACCTACAGATTTTTAGTTAAGACATAGATCTAACTTTTGAGAGAATAATCAACTCATTTCGTTAAGTTATGAATTAGTTATGATTTTTCAAAGTCAACGTAACATTTCTGCCGAAAATCTGGATTTTATAAACTTGAAACAACTTGTGAACTTGTTGTTTATTCAAAAACTACTTGTATAAAAGGTTATAAAACACATTTATATAACTTGTTTTCATAATATTTACACTTACATGATGTGTCTATATATTTATAAACACATTTGAAGAAAACAATTTAAAAACAAAACTAGAGATTTATAAACATGAGTTTTCATGAAACTTGTTCTTGTTGGTGATTATATATAAAGATATAATAGGTTAGTATTTACTTACTTTGAGGTATAAGAAGGATGAAATCATGAAGAAGTTGAAATCTTGAAAAGTTTCATCAAGAACACTTGAAGAAAATATGAAGAACAAAGTTGCAATTTCATGGCCTTGCACTAGGCCCTTTGGCCGATTTTTCTAGAGTGAAAGAGGGGATTTTTGTGTTTTGATGGTGTGGAAATGAAGAGTGAAATGGGTCTTATTTATAGATGAAAAACTCTTGCAATGATGGTGTATTTTGGAGGTTGAGTGAAGATCTCCAAGGATGGTAAAAGATGGAGACAACTTGATGTAGATGGTGCATGGGATCCTTTATAAACAATTGAAATCAATTGAAGGTGTGTACCTCCTATGGTGGCCGGCCATAGGAGGGTAATAATGATGATTTTCTATTTTTTTTGTATAAATGCATTTAGAAATGTATTCTTGTATTTCCCTTAGTTTGTAAATTCATAAATACTTTTGGATTCATTTATTTAATGACTTGTTTTAGTCTTGCATAATTACTGTTAAGTAAGTGTATTAGTGCATGATCATAATTTAACTATTTACTTAGTTGGATTAATCCATCATATCGCAAATCGATCGGATTAATTGATTTTCCGATTCATCGCACCGATGAAATTGATTCCAATTGAGTTGTATTTCCTTATGAACATTGTTAATCACCTTGATTATTATCTAATGACCATTGATTAGGTATTAAACTGCTAATAAACACTGATTAGGTCATAGTTGCTAACCTGGTTTAGTGTCGGATGTTACACCTATTGGTGAGCAGGGGTTGGAAAGGAAGTCTTGAGTGAATCAAGAAAATCATGTGTAAAATGTGTTTTCCCGTATGATTCAGCAACTTTGATGATTCTTTCACACAACCCAAGAAGAAACAAGCTCAATAATGGGGTTATGATGAAGAAGACAAAGAGAATATTCAGAGAATGTAAAGTGGCGGCTGCAAGTGTATTCAATATATTCAACCGTGTATTACATAAAGCAAACCCTAGGAGCTTTATAGCTCAAATTAATTAACTATGGGGCATTGTCACAATTGCCCCCTAGACTTTTACATAGAAATAAATAACAAGGAAATAAATACAAAGCTAAATGCTAAGCAAATAACTATTACAAAATAACTCCATATGATCGAAATTAAATGTCTAACAATATCCCCCTTTTCGATCATTTAGGAGGTCCTGGAACTCTGGCATGATCAGTTGATTCTCGGAGTCCAAGGATGACGTCAAAGCATCTGGTCACTTGTCTCATATGTAGCCTTTCGTTCAGGAGGTCATTGCCGCTGAGGGTATCCTGTATCTCCTTTGGTGAGCATCTTTGTTCTAGATCTGGTTGAGCATCAAAATCTTGAACTTTCTGAGTAAGCGCGGCTCGAACCAATCAAAGTGTACCATCGGAGTAACATGGAAGATCTTCAAAGCGCATGTACCTTTTGTAGCCCTTGTAGTTGACAAAAATGACACCTGGGTCTCCAGAGAGTATAACTCTGTAGGCCGGAGGGTGGGCTAGGAGGAAGATGTCTTGTTCAGGTGCTCGTAGGCCCACTTTAACCAACGCGCTCTCGATTGCCATTTGGAAGTCTCTGAGGCACATAATGATCGAGCGGTCATGTGCGAGAGACGTTTTCTGATATGCTTTTTTAAGCGGTTGTGTAAGAACTCAACGTCGTCCACACTTATGAAGTCTAGGTCATTCTCGTAGAACTCCTCAACCGTGCCATCTACTCTGTCTACCTGAAAGGCAGGATAGTAAACTTTGGCTCTTCTGCACATGGTTATGGTTAGGAGTTTCTTTATCTTTGATTTGGAGACTTTTGACCTCCTCTCCCTGAGCATTAGTTGATAGTATTCGGCCTGTTCAGCTTTGGTTACATTTGTTAGTTCCATAAGAAGGAATCTGCTGAAGGATCCAGGATTCTTCCTGAATACCATTTTAAATCTTTCTTCTAAGTACGGGTTCTGAAACTGCTCAGGGGGAAACTTCTGTAGGAATTCTTTAAGGCCCTGAACGGGGGGTTCTCCGATTTCAGATTTTTTAGCTTCAAGTAGTTTTATGATTGTCCCCCGCCGTTCTTGTCTCAGTTTTTATTTTTCTTGAGGAGGAAGATTGTGTACCTCACTCTTTGAAAACTGACCTACCCAGTACAAGTCGTCTTTCCTATGTTGACCAGGTCCTTCTTGAGTTTCATCAAAACAATCGACCCTCTTGGTTAGAGAAGACTCTAGATGTTCGGTTTGTTGGACTGGAGGAGGGCTTGGAGATCTTGAAGGGCTTAGGACTATACGGGATTCTTTGAGTGATGGGGGAGCTTGAATAGATGAAAGTATTTCTTGTTGAGGGGTTGGTGGTGGTGAGTTTAGGAAATCAAAGGAAGAGGATGAGGATTTTTTAGGTGATTCTGGTTCAGACTTAGGAATGATGAATGGTTCGCTGTCCTCAATATCGGAGTCTGAGTCAGAGACCAATATGATTTCAACTTTCTCATGAGCGGGCTCGAACTCTACCATAGCTGTCATTGGATCCAGTGGTGCTGGACCCTCGAACATGGGCTCGTCTTCTATCATTAAGTATTCATGAGCCTCCTGCATCTGTTCCCCTGACCCCTGAAATTCTGTCCCTTCGGTCTCTGCTACCCCTATGAGCAGCATTGGGTCCTCAGAATGAACTTTCTGTCTTTTCTCCCCCTCATGACGATCAGGGTCGCCCTGATCGTCATGCTTTCTTTTTGGAGCCTCAGCCTGAGGACGACACTGGAGTTCAATTACTGCAGACTCGAGGCGGTCCATTCTGGAATTTATCTGCTCTTGGACTTGTAGAATTAAACGAGTAAGCGCAACAAGTTTGTCCGAAAGCTCTGCTATCTGGTTTTGAACTGAATGGGATCCTGGTGGAGGGCCAGCTTCGGAAGCGACACCCTTACCCTTTATAAGTGAGAGAAGGGCGGTGTGACGTTCCTCGGCAGCCTCCTTTTGGGCGTCCAGGTCAGCCCGGGTAATCACTCCGGCAGCACGTAGAGCTGCCGTTAACATCTCCAAGTTGATAGGGAGATGGCCGGAAGTGGATGACGTTGATTGAGCCACTCCAGGTCTTCCTTCCGTCATATCTGGCTCCGGTATTGGACGCTCAGATCCGGAAGTTTGTGGAGCTGCCACGGAGGCAGCTCTTGGTGATGCCACGGAGGCATCGTCCGTTGTGTGTATATGAGGGGATGGAATTGCGTATGAAGGAAGTGCGGTCACGAGGGTAGGAGTGTGACCTCTTTCAACACCGCCACTCTCCGAATGAGAGGGCGATGGTGTATGTGCAATTACCCCGTGGAATGAAGTGGGCTCCCTTTGAGGGGAAACGAAGTGGGTGGTGGTGGTGATTTCGACCGTTGGACTGACGGTCTTATGGTGGGGAGTCCGGATTATAGGGTTTCGGTCACCCTCGGATGTTATATCTATCGCTCGCACGACAGAAACGGTTTGTTCTGAATCCGCCGCCTCACCACCTTCTCCCTCGCTTACCAAAACATGCTCCCTCTCACCGATTCCCACAGATTCTTGAACTTTTACCGGAGTTCCCTCAGCCACACTCATGTTTGCCTCACCTTTGGATTGGCTAGTCTCAGTCGGTTCTGACTGAGACTCATCCGGATAAAACTCTTGAATGTACGCCCTAACCCGTTCCAACCCCTTGCCTGAAGTAGTAGAGATAATGGAATTGTCATTATTGGCAGTGTAGGGGCCCCCTTTGGCAAAGTCAGCTTTTGTATGGCCACAGTGGGGTAGACGTCTGCTTCTGGACGTTCGTGGATGTCCTCATCATTATCTATTGCATACTGGATGATGAGCTGCAGAAATCGTTGGAGAGGTATGTACTTTCTTCTCTTCTTGGTTCCCCTCTCCACATGAACTTGTCTTAATTCCTCGAAGAGGAACGCCGCATAGTCAACATGTCGGTAAAAGGCAAAGCCAGTGAACATGGCTAATACCTGAGCCGATGCGGAGTCTTGGCCAGAGTGCGTCGCGGTGAAGCACTTGTTGATAACATCAAAAAGGATCCGCCAGTGAGATTGTAGATTTTTTGTTCGGAAATCGTAGGGTTTGGAGAGAGGGCCATCATAACCCAGGGTTAGGACTTCAGCTATGGTTTCGGGGATGGATGGGTTGGGATCAAACTGTACGCGGGTTGGTAGGAAGAATTCGGCGGGTAGGCTAAGGATATGGCGTATGGAGGGTATGGTGATTTTGACTGGAACACAGTCGATGGTGGATGTAAAATGGGGTTCGGCGTCAGGAACATACTTCAATCGGTTCCAGAATTGTTGCAGATAAATCTGGGGAACAGCGATTGCGGTGGATAAGGCGTAATAGATGGGGTGGTGAATGAGGACGTCGAATGCAAGGGTTTGGGGTTCTTTGGTTAGAATGGAAACTTTGAGTTGCCAGTTGTGTGGAATAAACTCGACAAACTCGGCGTTAGGAAGGATGGATTGTTCGGGTGGTTGTGCGTTATTATTTGAGATGGGGGGATGGGGTATGGTGAGGTTAACAGCCGGTTCCATCATCCTGCACAGGTGCATCAAAGTTAGAATAATAAGACTTTAAATGATAAGGTCATTGATTTGAAGTCTAGATAAGTGTGAAATGGAAACTGCCTGATCTGTTTAGCATCGGGTCTTTATTAGTAGAATAAGATTCTACAAATAAAGTCCAAAGTCAATCGTTAAGAGACCGATGTTAGATCAGACCTTTTCACTCAAACACTAATCCTAACTCTAATCCATGGTGCACCGTGATGAAGATATTTTTGTATTTTTAATTTATAGTGAAAATGCGAATATTTAAAAAAATGCTAAGTGTTGGATTTCGGATGGTCCGAATTCGGATGAACAGTGTCTCCGAATTCGGATCAAGCCGAAGTCCGGATGTTGCATGATATGATATGTTAGGGGTCCGAATTCGGATGACGATGGGCCGAATTTGGATGTGGTCCGAAATGCATGTAAATGGTGATGGGGATGTGAGGTGGTCCGAATACGGATGGTGCATGAGCATGGTCCGAATTCGGATGTTGGGCGGATGGAATGATATGTATGCAATAATGACAAGGACCGAACTCGGATGGACCGAATTCGGATCACATCCGAGTTCGGATGAACAGTGCTTTGGCAATCTTAGACTTAAATGAATTTTCAAACTTTTGAAATTCCTTGATGGACCGAATTCGGATCAATATAGACCGAATTCGGATCAACAGTGACCGAATTCGGATCTACAGTGACCGAATTCGGTTTTTGTAAGTTTGAAAATTGAAAAATTATACTAAGTGGGACATCCGAATTCGGATGATGGTCCGAACTCGGACATCCGAAATGCATGAGTGCAGTTAATGAGTTCATGCAAAAAATAAACGTGAACGGTTAAAACTTAACAAAAATGCATGAAATTACAGATCCTAGTCTAAAAATACATAAGGAACATTTTATCTAACTACTACTAAGTAAAAGGGATAATTGCGCAAAAAACCCCAAACTTGTCCGCTTTTTGTGATTAAAACACCAAACCATTTTTCGTTGCAAAGAAAACTTCGAACTAACTAAAAATCAGTAAATCAAGGTTTTATCAATGAGTAACTGGTTGAAACCGGTTATTAATCCTACGTGGACTGGTAAATAACCTACGTAGAATAAATATTAATTGTTGAATCCGATTTCTAAGTATTACACATCATTTTTAACGCTCGTAGATGAGGTAATCCCATTTAAAAATTATCAACGTAGTTAAAAATGATGTGTAATACTTGGAAATCGGTTTCAACAATTAAAAATAATTCTAAGTAGGTTATTTACCAGTCCACGTAGGATTTATAACCGGTTTCAACCCGTTACTCATCGATAAAACCTTGATTTACTGATTTTTAGTTAGTTTGGGGTTTTCTATGCAACGAAAAATGGTTTGGGGTTTTAATCACAAAAAGCGGACAAGTTTGGGGTTTTTTGCGCAATTATCCCTAAGTAAAAATAGTACATTAAACTACCTAAAATGTATAAAAACCGAGAAGAAAAAAGAAGAAAAAATAGAGAATAAAACACATAATATAAGACATTAAAAGCTAAAATAAAGTTAAAAAGAAGTTACCTGGTAGTGCCGAAGTTGAATGAAGCAAGAAAAACGGAGAAAAAACAATGGTCCAAAAGCTTGGTATGGTTTTAATGGTGGCCGGCGGTGGGAAGACGACGAGAGGGAGAGAGAAGGAGGAAGATGAAGTTTTCTTGAAAGTGAAGGAAACCTCTTTGACCATTTGACCCACTCTTTTAAAGAGAGTGGGTCGGGTCGGACAACAAGATCCGCGACGAAAGAGAGATGTGGGCCGCCGTATTACTCACAATTACACACAATTTAAATGACATGGGCTTTAATAAGACAAACAAAAACAAGATTTTTAATAAAAATTTGGCCCAATTTATAACATCTTTTTGGGTTTTTCTTTGAAACAACAAAGTAAAATATATTTTGGAATTTTCTTTTAGAGTTTGAACATAAATAAATATTTGAAACAAAACAAAAATAAAATATTTTTGGCTTTTTGAAAAATTTGAACAACTTAAAGTATTTTTTGGAATTTTTCTGAACGATTAAGATAAACTTTAAATTATACTAAAATATAACCAACCTAAAATATAAAAATTTAAATACTAAAATTAAAAAATAAAGATTTATAAAAAATTAATATCCTAACTATACTCCCCCTCAAATAGATACCGGTTCCTTTCCTTTTGTTTTTTCAGATAAAATTCTCGACCCTTTTCAGCCTTTAAGATACAGACAAACCTGGATAATGTTTGCGTCACACTCTATGATGAACAATTCACACAACAATTTGTCAGGATCATTAATTATTACAGATGTACATAGATAAGGAAATATTGAGTTTCAATTTTGTGACACAATCCTTAAATTTAAATAACAGATATTTTCTAAAATAAAGGAATTTCAATCATGATAGATTGAAATAGAATTATTTAAGAGAATATCTGATATTTAATTGGAAGGTGGATTCAACATGCCGATATGAGATACTAAAAACTGAAAACTAGGTTCGTCTAAAGCTTTAGTAAATATATCTGCAAGTTGATATTCCGTGCAAACAAAATACAACTCAATGGTTCCCTTTTCTATGTGATCTTTAATAAAATGATACCTGATATCTATGTATTTCGTTCGAGAGTGCTTCACGGGATTGCAAGAAATGGGAATTGCACTTCGAGAATCACAGTAAATTGGGATATTGGTGAGTGAGAATCCATAATCACGTAATTGTGTCCTCATCCACAGCACTTGAGAGCAACAGCTTGCAGCTGCTACATACTCAGCCTCTGCTGTGGATGTGGAAACACAATTCTGATTTTTGGAGGACCAACTCACCGGTCTATCTCCCAAGAACTGTATTCCTCCCGACGTGCTTTTTCTGTCAACTCTACAACCTGCAAAATCAGCATCTGAACACGGTAAGATCGAAATCGATTCCCTTTGGATACCATAGAACAAGATCGGGTGTACCCTTAAGATAACGAAAAATGCGTTTTACCGCAGTTAGGTCTGATTCTTTTGGGTCGGCCTGAAATCTAGCACAAAGACATGTTGAAAACATTATATCTGGCCTACTAGCAGTCAAGTACAGTAAGTATCCTATCATCCCTCTGTAAGTTGTATTATCGACACTTTTCCCTGAGAGGTCGGTGTCTAACTTACAGTTGGAGGCCATGGGAGTTGCGATATTTGTGCAAGAGTCTAACTTATACTTCTTGAGAATTTCAAGGGTATATTTCGACTGGTTCACAAAAATCCCATCCTCAAGTTGTTTGACTTGTAATCCGAGGAAAAAGTTCATTTCCCCCATCATACTCATCTCGAAACCTGGACTCCATCAGGGCTGAAAAATTCTTACAAAAATTACTGTCAGTAGATCCAAATATAATGTCGTCGACATATATCTGTACTAGCATTATATGTGGGCCTTCCCTTTTAGTGAACAGAGTTGTGTCCACCACACCTTTACAGAAACCGGCAGAAATAAGGAAATTAAAAAGACTATCATACCATGCTCGAGGTGCTTGTTTTAAACCATAGAGGGCTTTATCTAGCACATAAACATGGTCAGGTTTATGTGCATCAACAAAGCCTTGTGGTTGTTCAACATACACCTCCTCGTTAAGTTCACCGTTTAGAAAGGCAGTCTTGATGTTCATCTTGTACACTTTAAAATCCTTGTGTGCCGCGTACGCCAAGAAGATTCTGATTGCTTCGATCCGTGCAACTGGAGCGAAGGTCTCGTCATAATCTATCCCTTCTTGTTGTCGGTAGCCTTTGGCAACAAGCCTTGCTTTATTCCTTATGACAATGCCGTTCTCATCTCGTTTGTTCTAAAAAATCCACTTTGTTCCGATCACTGTACGGGCTTTTGGTTTGGGAACTAATTGCCATACTCTTAGCTGTTCAAACTGGTTGAGTTCCTCTTGCATTGCAACTATCCAATCTGGATCCGTTAGGGCTTCATTCACACGAGCGGGCTCTATCATACTAAGGAATGATGCGAAGAGGCATTCATTAGCAGACGCCCTACGAGTTTGGACTCCTGTTGACACATCACCAATGATTTGATCTGTTGAGTGACTTCGGGTCCGTTTAATCTCGTGTGGAAGGGATGCTCAGGATGGAACCTCAGTGGTTAACATGGGGATGGATGAAGATTCATGGTCAATGGTTTCAAATGATGGTACCAGGTACTGGTTCCGGTTCGATTTCCGAGTGTTCAGGTGAAGGAGGGATGGTTGGTATTATATGTGAGGGTATTAGAGGAGTAGATTCAACTGCGGATGTATCGGTGGATGATGTAGATGGATGAGGGTATGATGTGGATGAAGATGGAGCGAAGAAACTTTGTAGTGTAGTTGAACTGGAAGGATTACCTACACTATTGACAACATTAGACACATTAGCGTTAGGACCGAAAAATTCAACATAAAAAGGATCAAACAAATTAACCAAATCAGAAGAAGAAAAAGAAACGGGGTTATTAGAAGAGTATCCAGGTATTTGAGTAATGCGAGGTCCTGATTGATCAACTTCGGGTGCCAGTTCAGCCAACTCATCAAATGTGACATGCAAACTTTCATTGACTGTTCTGGTTCGGGTATTGAATGCGCGATAGGCCTTCGAGTTGGATGAGTATCCAATGAAGATCGCTTAATCCGCCTTTTTGTTAAACTTCCCGAGGTTGTCTTTGTCGTTCAGCATATAGCACCTGCAACTAAATACACGTAAGTACTTGATAAATGGTACTTTATTCAAAAAGAGTTGGTAAGGAGTTTTGTTAAAGCGCTTATGGATAATGGAGCGATTTTGTGTATAGTAGGCTGTTGATACGGCTTCGACCCACAAGAACGGAGGTAGCTTCAAGTAAGTGAGCATTGTACGAGCAGCTTCCACGAGCGTACGCTTACGTCTTTCCACGACCCCATTTTGTTGAGGCGTTCGAGCAACAAAATATTGATGCTGAATACCTTTGGTTCGAAGGAAGCCCTCAACTACCGAGTTCTTGAACTCCGTGCCGTTATCAGATCTGATTGATTGCACTGACAGCTGCTGTTAGGTCTCGACCCTCTTGATAAAATCTATGATTTCTTGAGCTGTCTCGTCCTTGGAATGCAAGAACCTGACCCAGGTATATCGTGAATAGTCATCAACGATAACCAACACATATCGTTTCCCGTTTATGCTTTGAGTCCGCATCGGTCCGCATAAATCCATGTGAAGTAACTCCAATACTCTTTTTGTTGATGGTTTGGGTTTTGGTTTGTGAGATGATCGTTTCATCTTTCCTTTCTCACAAGCTCCACACAGATGGTCCTTTTCATAGCGCAATTCAGGAAGACCTTTAACCAATTGTTTCGCAGCTAGCTTGTTGATATTGTCAAAGTTCAAAATGGATAATCTTCGATGCCACAACCAAGAGTCTTTTGAAGAGCCTTTTGATAATAAGCAAATGTTATCCTTCACTATTAGCTTGGCTACGTCAATGGTGTAGAGGTTAGAGTTTTGGGAACCTGTTAGGATTTCTTTTCCATCCATACTCTTTACACTGCTGTTCTTAGCTCTAAAAGTTACCTCTAGTCCTTTGTCACGGAGCTGTCCTATGCTAAAAAGATTATGTGATAACCCCTCAACATAGTCAACGTCCTTGACGACCAGATTATTTAGAACTGTGTCCCCGTATCCTTTGATGTGAGCCTGATGGTTGTTCCCGAATTTTACCGTTCCGCAATACTGTTCAACTACGTTGGACAGCAATTCTCTTCTTCCCGTCATATGCTTGGAGCAACCCGAATCCATATACCAAATGGACTTAGACTGGAAAGCAAATAAATTCATACAATGAAAAACTATATGCATTCAAACACATCCATTTTTAAATCACAATCAAACCGTGTTCCGAACCAAGATGTTCAGAAAACATGATGAGATAAGACTGGGTCCTGGGTTGTGTTAACAGAAGCCAAACATGTCGGTCTAATCACAACCGACAAGCAAGAGAACGGGTCCTAGTCTATGGTACCTAGAAGCCATTTCATTGAAGAACGGGTCTTGATCAGAAGTAACCAAAAACCATCTGCATAAAGATCACACAACTGTGGGTACCCACCTCAACGCTTTTCGGATATATATTTGCGTCACTTTTACCCCTAGTTTTTCCGGTTTTTATCTTAAACACCTTTATATCGCATCTATTTACGCTATATTCGTGTTTTCAGGTTGTTTGAAACCGTTGTTCCTAATTCGGAGAGTTTCCCTTCCTCTACGTGATAAGAAAGGAAAGAGGTGACAAGAAAGGAAAGAGATGAGCATTTTGTGCAGTTTTGTGAGCAGATTGTTGGTCGCGGCGCGACCTTTTACACTTCGAGTTGTGACTTTTCGAGCAATATCTGATGTTTAAAAGCAGAAACATGGTAGCGGCACGACCGGTAACCACCTAGCGGCGCGACCTTCAGCTGCAGGATCTGACCATATCGTACAATGCACAGTAGAGACGTAACCCCCCTACTTTGTCGCGGCGCGACCATGAACGTATCTGATGCTATTTAAGCATCTTTTTCTCTGAAATTGAGGGGCCTAATATACCTAGGGTTTGGAGTTGGAGGCTACGAAAATTCTCCTGTAGAGAGCACGTGAAGGAGTTAAAGTTGATGCAAGTGGTGTTAGTTTGACAATCATTGGGGGAGTTTTCTCTTTAACCATTGTTTATTTAGATGAATCTCTCTTTTACTTGTGTTTTTAGTTCATCCTCTATGGCTAGTGAGTAGTTTTCTTTGTAATCATTCGGGTTTGTCAACCCCCAAACATTTGATGCACATTTGTTAGCAAGTTTTTAGGTGTTTAACATTTCGATTCCTCGTTAGACTTATCTCTTGATGGATGTTTAAAATACATGTTTTATTTGGTGATTAATGAGTTGTTTAAAAGCGAGAGCTAAAATTAATTTGTTAGTCATTCTTTACGAGTTTGTCTATGGATTTGTTTGGCCTTGAGTTAGAAATAGTGAAAGGATTTATTTCATGTATTTTAGATCATATCAACGAGAATATTTTGCTTGGATGAATGTCTAGCATTATATGTGTATTTGCGAAAGTAGATTCACCTTTCAAGAAATCGATTTGTATAAATATTATCTTTGTGTAATTAATTGGTTAGTTTATTAGGAGATTTCCGACTATCTAATCTTTTAATTTAAAAGCAAACAAGTTGAAAGAGGAGTTTGTGACACTTGATTATATTTTCTTCACCTTTAATTATGTTATGTTTAATTTCTAGTCATCTAATGTGCGGGTGGGAGTAAACTTGAGTGATTACCTTTTATTCTGATTTATAACATTTACAATCGTCTAATCTTAGTGCATTATTTTTTTTATTCAAGTAGCGTTTATTGAATGAGTTTTTAATTGAGTAATAGTTTCTAAGTTTGGTGTTTCGTTTTCTCAAAAAATCAAATCATTTTCATTTAGGCTAATTATTGACAACGAGTTTATTATCATCATTCTACACTATGTCCTCGAGATCGATAACTCGGTTCTTGCCATTTATATGCTAGTAAACGATAGGTACACTTGCCTAATTGTCTATTAGTTCTTATTTTTGGTATATAACCATTAATACATCAAGTTTTTGGCGCCGTTGCCGGGGACACGGTGATTTTGAGAACAACTCTTAGTCTGTATATTAGTCGATCCTTGCGTGTTGATTTATCATCAAGCAAGTTATCTTTTTGTTAATTTTCTTGTACAAGCTCACTTGTCGTTTTTCTCGTGTGTTGTAGGTGTTTATGAAACGTATCTCGGATCCGGACCTTGTCGAGCCATATTCCGACCCGGAAAGGATCATTCATAGAAAGAACCGACAACTTCACATAGATATAGAGGGTCCTAGTTTCGGTGAAAGAACACCAATGAGTGCTTCTTCAAGGACTTCCAGAAAAGGGTGTTCGGAACCTCAAACTCCCGTCACACCTTTTTCGGAACCCAAAACCGAGTTACCTCCCAAATCTCCTCCAACTACCCCAATGGCGGATAGACGATCTATTCGGGAGTGAAAGAAACCATCAAATGCGGGTACGGGATCCGCAATTGTAAATTCGGCGGTTCAGGCGGTTCACTATGAAGTTAAATCTCATTACCTAACGTATCTTAACCAAATGCTACCATTCGAGGGGTATGAGACGGAAGATCCTAATGACCATATAACCGCTTTTCTTGATGTTTGTGATACGATAAAGATTCGAGAAATGCCGGAGGAGGTGCTTAGACTTAGGTTATTTCCTTATACGCTCCAAGGTGAAGCCAAAGAATGGTTTAAGTCATTGGATCCGAAATCTATCACGGCATGGGAACAACTAGTGGATGAGTTTTTGATGAATTTCTTTCCTCCTTCTAAGACTTCAAAGCTTAAGAGTGACATCAACAATTTTGTTCAAATGACGGATGAAACTTTGCACGAAGCATGGAAAAGATACAAAGGTCTTTTGTGGCGATGTCCACATCATGGGTTGGACCTAGATGATCAAATCCAAACATTTTATGATGCCCTTGATGTGGGCACAAGAAATTCTTTGGATGCGGTGGCAAGGGGGGCACTTTTGGATGAAACCCCCGAGGAATCTAAAAGGTTGATTGAGAAAACGACATCAAATGGGAGCCATTACAATGTTTCTCGACGAAGGGCCGTTCCTAGTGCCTCTCGTCAACTCGATGCATTTGAACAATTGACTACAACCCTGGCGGATATGGGCAAACAAATTGCAATCTTGGCTAAACCTCAATCGGCGAAACATGTGGAGGTTACATGCCAACTATGCGGTGGTCCTCACACAGCAAGTGATTGCCAACAAAAGATTAGCCTTCTTCAAAGACCATCATCGGCCAATGTTGTTCCAGAGATTTCTCAGTTGTGTGGGGGGCCACATTCGGCTAGGGATTGCAATAATGAGTAAATCTATGCGATGCATGGGCAAGCAATGTGGTCTCAAGGGGACAAGTACGATTATCGGTCGCCATCCCAATTGTATTATCATCCGAACAATAGGAATCACCCCAATTTCCGATGGAGGCAACCACATGACCAACAAGTATCATCATCGGGAATGGGAGGCGCTAGTTCCTCAAATCAACACCAACAAATGAACTCCCACCCATCATCATCCGCGAACAAGCCATCAATGGAAGAGCTTTTCATTAGGTACACCAAGAGCAACGATAGTCTTATGTGAAACCAACAAGACACCATCCAAGACCTAGTTAATCAAATGGGTCAATTGCAAAAGACGATGTCGGAACGAGAGAAAGGGAAATTTCCATCGGCGAAGACAACCCGAGGGGTCATGTCAACGCCATCACGTTGAGAAGTGGTAAAACGACTCTAAACCCTAACTCTTTTGCTTCTAACAATGTTGTTTCTGATGATGGACAGATTGAAGAGGAGATGGTGACGGACAAAGCACAAGATCAATGTCAAGAAAGTACCGTGCAAGTCCCCACTCCTGTTCAAACTCAATCCAAAGCACCGGTGACGCCTTTCAAGCCACCGATTCCATATCCTCAACGTTTGAGGAAAGAGAAGATGGAAGAGCAGTATGGTAAATTTCTCGATCTTTTCAAGCAATTACATATAAATTTACCATTCGTTGAAGCTCTTAGGGAGATGCCGAAGTACGCTAAATTCCTCACAGACCTTCTCACAAACAATATGAAACTTGAGGATCTTTCAAGCGTCACAATGAATGAGGAATGTTCGGCCATTCTCTAAAATAAAATTCCCGAAAAGATGAGTGATCTGGGTAGCTTTACTTTACCTTGTTTGATTGGTGATTCATCGATTCGTAATGCACTTGCCGATTTAGGCGCTAGCATCAATTTGATGCCATTCTCATTATTTAAAAAGTTGGGATTAGATGAATTAAAACCAACGAGAATGAGCATCCAACTAGCGGATAGATCGGTAAAGTATCCGAAAGGTATCGTGGAGAATTTTTTGGTGCGTGTTGATAAATTCATTTTTCCGGTTTGGGCCGTCCATTTTTGGCCACCTCAAGAGCTGTTATCGATGTTTTTAACAAGAAACTAACTTTAAAAGTTGGTGACGAGGAGGTCACATTTGACCTCGACCAATCTATGCGTCACTCGTCCACTAATGATGACTCTTGTTATTTCGTTCATACCTTACACTTGTCTTTTGAGAAGGATTATGTGCAGGAATTATTGGATGAACAAACGTATGATTCGGACACGGATGAATCTCATGCAAGTTTAGGGGATGTGCATTTTGACCCCAATCAAGACTTGCATGAGGTGATGGAAATGCTGAAGGAAGAGCCAACCCCTGAAAATGAAGGGTTTATTGAGGTTAAAAGTGAGGTGGATCAAGGGCTAAAATCATCAATTGAGGATCCACCCATTTTGGAATTGAAAGATCTTCCTCCCCATCTTGAGTATGCCTTTCTTGAAGGCGAAGATAAGCTTCCGTTTATAATTGCAAAGGACTTAACCAAGGAGGAGAAGCTTAAGTTGGTAGACATGTTGAAGGGGCACAAACGAGCCATAGCTTGGAAAATTACAGACATCAAAGGTTTGAACCCAACGTATTGCACTCACAAGATCCTCATGTAGGATGACTATAAACCGATGGTTCAACATCAAAGGTGGCTCAACCCTAAAATGCAAGAGGTTGTTAAGAAAGAGGTGATAAAGCTTTTGGACGCGGGAATGATATACCCGATTTCGGATATCCCATGGGTTAGCCACGTGCAAGTTGTCCCAAAGAAGGGGGGTATGACCGTTGTCACAAATGACAAAAACGAGTTAATCCCGACAAGAACGGTCACCAGTTGGAGGGTGTGTATAGATTACCGAAAATTGAATGACACCACAAGGAAAGACCACTATCCATTGCCTTTCATTGATCAAATGATTGAAAGGTTAGCGGGTAACAAATTTTATTGTTTCTTAGACGGTTTTTCCGGGTATTTTCAAATACCCATAGCACCGGCGGGCCAAGAGAAGACGACCTTCACATGTCCCTATGGCACGTTCGCATACCGAAGAATGCCCATTGGGCTTTGTAATGCACCCGCAACATTTCAAAGGTGCATGGTTGCCATATTTCACGACATGATTGAGAATTTTATGGAGGTATTCATGGACGACTTCTCGGTTTTCGGTAACTCCTTTGACTCTTGTCTTGCTAATTTAAATGCCATGCTTTCTCGTTGTGTTGAGTCTAATCTTTTTTTAAATTGGGAAAAATGTCATTTCATGGTAAAAGAGGGCATAGTGCTGGGACATAAAATTTCAAATGTGGGAATGGAGGTCGACAAAGCAAAAATTGAAGTGATTTCAAAACTTCCTCCACCCACATCGGTCAAATCCATTAGGAGTTTCTTGGGCCACACCGGTTTTTACCGACGTTTCATAAAAGATTTTTCAAAAATTTCTAGGCCAATGACTTAACTTCTGGAAAAAGACGCTCCATTTGTTTTCTCTAAAGAGTGTCTAGAATCATTTAACTCTTTGAAAGAGAAATTGATCACATCTCCAATTATGGTGGCTCCGAATTGGAGCCTTCCTTTTGAATTATTGTGCGATGCTAGTGATTTTGCAGTGGGTGCGGTCTTAGGGCAAAGACGAGGAAACCGATTTCAGCCCATCTACTATGCGAGCAAAACCTTAAATGACGCTCAAGAAAACTACACCACCACCGAAAAGGAACTACTAGCGGTGGTTTTTGCTTTTGACAAGTTCCGGTCTTACTTTTTCTTATCCAAGAAGGTGGTGTTCACGGATCACACGGCGCTTAAGTATTTGTTCAACAAGCAAGATGTGAAGCCAAGATTGTTGAGATGGATCTTGTTGCTTCAAGAATTTGATATCGATATAGTCGATAAGAAAGGAGCCGAGAATGTGGCGGCAGATCATCTTTCGAGGCTAGAGAACCCTTTTCTAGAAAAGCTAGACGAGTATGAGACGAACGATCAATTTCCAGATGAAGCACTTATGATGGTGATAAGTGAGGAGGTCCCATGGTTTGCCGACTACGCAAACTATTTAGTCGATGGTGTGTTATTAAAAGGGATGACACACCAACAAAAGAAAAAGTTTTTCAAGGATTTAAAGTTTTACTTTTGGGATGATCCTTACTTATTTCGTGTATGTGCAGATCAAATCATCGGGAGATGCGTGTACGGAGAGGAAACAAAGAAGATCTTGCATCATTGCCATCAAGGAGCGACTGGCGGCCACCATGCAGTAAACACCACCACAAAGAAAGTTTTCGATGCCGGGTTTTATTGGCCAACCATCTTCAAGGATGCCAGTGAATGGGTAAGGATATGTGATGCATGTCAAAAAGAAGGTAATATTTCTACCCGGAATGAGATGCCTCAAAACTCAATCCAAGTGTGTGAACTATTCGACATTTGGGGCATCGATTTCATGGGACCATTTCCCTCATCGCATGGTAATAAATATATTCTTGTTTCGGTTGATTATGTGTCGAAGTGGGTCGAAGCAGAAGCGTTACCAACGAATGATGCCAGAGTTGTGGTCAAGTTTTTAAAACGACTATTTTCACGTTTCAGTGCTTCTAAAGCTTTGATAAGCGATAGGGGCACTCATTTTTCAAATGCTCAACTTGACAAAGCATTGCAACGCTATGGGGTAACTCATAGATTTGCAACGGCATATCACCCACAAATGAGTGGGCAAGTTGAAGTAACAAACAGAGCGTTGAAAAGAATTTTAGAACGAACCGTTGGCCAAAACAGAAAATAGTGGGCGGATAAACTCGATGACGCCCTTTGGGCTTTTAGAATCGCCTACAAAACCCCAGTTGGCACAACTCCTTTTCGGTTGGTATATGGTAAGGCTTGTCATCTTCCCGTGGAACTTGAACACAAGGCATTCTGGGCTTTGAAAGTGTGCAACTTGGACTTAATTGAGGCCGGAGAAAAAAGAAAGCTCCAAATAAATGAATTGGATGAATTGCGCGAAGAGGCATACGAGAGTGCCCGTATCTATAAAGAAAAGACAAAAAGATTACATGATAAGCGCATTCATAACAAACAATTCAAGGTCGGAGACAAAGTTTTGTTATTTAATTCAAGATTAAAATTGTTTCCCGGGAAATTACGCTCCCGATGGTCCGGCCCATTAGCAATCGCCCAAGTATTCCCATATGGAACCATGGAACTCGCACAACCCGAAGGCGAAAATTTTAAAGTGAATGGACATCGTTTGAAGCATTATTTGTCGGACCGATCACGAGATGAGGATGGAGAGATCATTAACTTGATCTCTAACCACAATTGAAGTAGTGAGTGTGAGTCGAGCTTGGGACTCGTTAATAAACAAGCATCCTACCCCGTATTTTATCATTTATGTCATATTTGTCAAAATCATATTTTCTCATAGTTTAATTAGTTATAGATAACGATTTTCTTTTAATTTTATGCTAGAATCCCCTTTATTTAAATGTTTAGGTAGTTAGTAATAACAATAGGTGTTAAAAAAAATTTGCAAACAATTGCTGTGAATCTCAGAAAGTACCTCGCGACGCGACCAAACGTACCATAGCGACGCGACTTATGTCGCCCTTCTTTCCTTCCGATTACAGTGGGTTCTTCGCGACGCGACCATCAAACACCTCGCGGAGCGACCCGCCCTGACCGATAAAACCCTAGCCGCCTGTCATATTCGCAAAACACAACCTCCACACCAAAATCTCCTCTCTCTGCGATTTTTCTCCCAAAAAACGCCATTTTCTCCCAAATAGGCAAATTTATCTTCATTTTTCTCTCATTTCTCCTAAAGCAAAGGTATGTTCTTTCTACATTGTTTAACTCTTTCATCTTTGGTAAGTTTTTCTTCATGAAATGTGGTCTCCATTGTTTTTTGACGAATCTTTTTTCTTGTTTAGAAGTATGATAGACTTTTATGCTTTTTTCAAGTTGCTTGCTACTAGATGATAGATATTTGCGTATGTTTTGGATAATGGTTAAGGAGTATTGTTGATGTTGCAATTTTTTTGTTGAAGATTGAGATTTATTTTTGATAGGGTTCCTTACGTAGGATCTTTATTTTTTTGGAAAGTAAATGTGGGTTACATTTAGAGAGATTGCACGCTTCTTATAATTTTTGCACTTTAATTGTGTTGATTGAGTGATTTCTCTTGAGATGGAGTGTGATGTTGGAAGTATGGATTTTACGAATGAATCTTGCTCTTCAATGTGGATATTGTACATATTGTGATTGGATTCATTTGTGTTTGGTAGGATGGCGGGTCTTGGAAAATGACTTTGGGGTTCGGGTTCCCGATCGGGGGCCCATGATGAGGATATGCCAATAGCCGTGGGTGATTCCCACCCGTTTTTAAACTTTGATAATGTGACTCCGACACGCCGGAAGGACTCCTATAAGAAGGTAATGAAGGTCATCCAAAAGAGGGAAATTTAATATCCCGGTCGTCTGGTCGTTTGGGATTTTATGAGAACGGTTGAAGGAACTGGTCATCCAGGTTTAGCCACAAAATTACAAGAAAAATTCAGGGTGGAGTTCCTGAACTTCACATCCAATGCGTGGTTGATTCTGATAAACTTGGACGAAATTTCTTACGTGGAACTCACCCGTGAGTTCATGACATCATATAGCTTCCTCCTAGGAACCTCCGATCTGAACGAAAACGAGTAAATCACGTTTAGACATGGTGGAGTTGAAAGATCCACTTCCGTTATCGATCTTGCAGTTCGGATGGGGGTATACTCCCGTCGGGACGTGCGTCATCCGGACTTTGCCGATTATATTGCTACTAGGTTTATCGATCGGCCGGATGATTTCAGCACGCAAGATTTTTGGAGACAAATTGCTACCGGTATGTTTGACCCCATGACGGCAAAAGAATCTCAATTTTACAAAGTTATAGATCGGTTGGTTCATCGTGTCTTAACCTTCACAATCGCTGGAAGGAAATAGAGTCAGGAAAAGGTTTCCTTGCACGATTTGGAGCTCCTCTTCTATGTCCTCTCACCTGAGTATCACTGTTGCGTTCCTTATCATTTAGCGGCCTTTTTAAAGGCCGAATCGGAGAAAAAGGAAAAGAGCACAATCACCGTGGGCCGCTACATTACCCGCCTAGCCCGGTCATACAATTTGTTAACCCCGACTACTCTTAGTTCCATGAGAGCCTGCGCCCCGATGAAGAGGACAGATGAACACTATCTGACGCAAACCAATATAGTCCAACGACTATGCTAGTTATTTGTAGCGACCGATCTAGACCGAGAGGGGGGCGAGTAGAGGTAGATGAGGAAGAAGAAGAAGACGAGGAGGAAGTTGAAATGGAGGTACCACAGCCAGCCCGCCGGAGCTCAGCCGGTTGGGAACCACGTATTTTTGGGTTGGAAAATCAGATGGCTGCCTTGGGAGTTACTATAAGAGATGGGTTTTCGGCTATGAATGCGGGGTTTTCCAATCAAACCGCAAGGTTTGATTAGATAGACTCTCGTCTAGCGGCTTATGAGGCGAGATTCGATGCTTCGGGGAACGACATGCGCGGTCTCCAAACTAACTTTGACCACTTCGCGATGTCTTCACAAAGACATTACGATCACTTTTCAGCGTTTATGCAAAGTCAAGGTTACCAAGCACCGCCTCCGCCACAGTATCAGCCGCAGCAGTTCCAGCCCCATCAATACAACCAAGATCACTTTCAAGCGCCACCAGATTATACCTCAAGCCAATTCGCCGATGACCACTTCCAGTTTCATGACCATCACTTTCACCGAGATCCACCGCCAGGGGCCCTTTGAGGGGCTGTTTGCAATTCTCTATCCTTTTACTTTCTTTTTATTGCATTTCAGTTTAGTTAAATTTACATTTTTGCATTTTTTTAGTTTATCTTACGTTTTCTTTATTTTTGTAGGTACGTGCTCCATGTGTTGTTTCAGCCTTAAGTGTTTGATCGTGCCAATTTATGCCGCCTCGCACTCCGCAATAGGGGAGTAACACTTTTCCTTTTCTTCGTGCTTTAAATTGCTATTGCTTGACATTGGGGACAATGTCATATTCAAGTGTGGGGTGGGGTTAGATTTTCTGAATTGGGTTTTGTTTGTTGTTTGTCCTAAGCTGCTAATTGGAAGTTAGGCCTTTTTGTCAAACTTTTTCTCTATTTTGCAAGTTAAACTCTTAGATAATATTGTTCTAATTTAAATGCATGCGAAGGTAGACGAGTTCATTGTGGTTGTTTAAATGCTAGAGATGTTTTATGGAGTGCATTATTAGGATTCTTGGATCAAAACCACACGATTAGCGATTTGACCCTCAATATTCATTTCGTGAGAGTTGAGCGTAATAGCATACCCTTTTTATGCTCACTTTCGTCTCTGTGTGTTTGGCCAATGTTGTTTAATAGAAGTAGAACTTGATTTTGAATACATGTCAAAAATCGCAATTTTTGAAAATTTTTGCATATTTAAAGGCTGTTTGTAGGAAAACCAATTTCTTTGTTTCTTTAATTTTCTTATTCCCACTTATCCTTCCCTTATTAGCCCGGTTGAGCCTTTTCCCTTTTGTTTCAGAAAACCCCCAACTTCTTCCATTTTCTAAACTGTTGCATTCTATTTCTTTGGTCCGGATGGGTACTTGTTTTGTGAAAATCAGTTTTTGGTGAAAAAAAGAGAGAGAGAGAAAGTTCTAAACTCCCGTATTCAGTCCAAGATCTCTGGTGTCGGATCTATTGATCGAAGGTTCGACGAGATTGAATGTCTCCCTTCCAAGTCAAAAGTTCCCCAAATCAGTCCAAGATCTCCGGTGTCGAGTCTATTAATCGAAAGCTCGACGAGATTGAATGTCTCCAGTTAAGTTTTTCCCTGTTAGTTAGTTATAAAGTGAGGTTGCTGTCATGCCTCAAATTGTGGAAATAACTCCTGATTTTGAGGAGAAGTTGTGCCCCGTCCTGTCTCGTATCTTCTCTTTTATCTCCTAATTCTTTTCATTTTCTTTGTTTTTTTTTCTTTTTTCTTTTCAGCCAAGCCTTGCAAAGTCCTACCCCGTAGCCTTTTTGTATTCCAATTTTGGATTTCTAAGCGATCGAGATTTGATTTTTTGTCAATCGTATGCCTATATTGATCAACATGAACGACGTTGAGTGGATTGTGCAATTATACACACTTAAACCAATATACACTTGAGTGTTGAGTGAATCCCATGGTGAGGTGCTAGTAACAAATTCATTTGGCATTACATTAGACACATTAGCGTTAGGACTGAAAAATTCAACATAAAAAGGGTCAAACAAATTAACCAAATCAGAAAAAGAAAAAGAAATGGGGTTATTAGAAGAGTCTCCAGGCATTTGAGTAATGCAAGGTCCTGATTGATCAACTTCGGGTGCCAGTTCAGCCAACTCATCAAATGTGACATGCACACTTTCATTGACTGTTCTGGTTCGGGTATTGAATGCGCGATAGGCCTTCGTGTTGGATGAGTATTCAATGAATATCGCTTCATCCGCCTTTTCGTTAAACTTCCCGAGGTTGTCTTGGTCGTTCAGCACATAGCACCTGCAACCAAATACACGTAAGTACTTGATAAATGGTACTTTATTCAAAAAGAGTTGGTAAGGAGTTTTGTTAAAGCGCTTATGGATAATGGAGCGATTTTGTGTATAGCAGGCTGTTGATATGGCTTCGGCCCACAAGAACGGAGGTAGCTTCGAGTATGTGAGCATTGTACGAGCGGCTTCCACGAGCGTACGGTTACGCCTTTCCATGACCCCATTTTGTTGAGGCGTTCGAGCAGCAGAATATTGATGCTGAATACCTTTGGATCGAAGGAAGCCCTCAACTACCGAGTTCTTGAACTCCGTGCCGTTATCAGATCTGATTGATTGCACTGACAGCTGCTGTTGGGTCTCGACACTCTTGATAAAATCTATGATTTCTTGAGCTGTCTTGTCCTTGGAACGCAAGAACCTGACCCAGGTATATCGCGAATAGTCATCAACGATAACCAACACATATCGTTTCCCATTTATGCTTTGAGTCTGCATAAATCCATGTGAAGTAACTCCAATACTCTTTTTGTTGATAGTTCGGGTTTTGGTTTGTGAGATGATCGTTTCATCTTTCCTTTCTCACAAGCTCTACACAGATGGTCCTTTTCATAGCGCAATTCAGGAAGACCTTTAACCAATTGTTTCGCAGCTAGCTTGTTGATATTGTCAAAGTTCAAATGGGATAATCTTCGATGCCACAACCAAGAGACTTTTGAAGAGGCTTTTGATAATAAGCAAATGTTATCCTTCACTATTATCTTGGCTACGTCAATGGTGTAGAGGTTAGAGTTTCCGGAACCTGTTAGGAAATCTTTTCCATCCATACTCTTTACACTGCGGTTCTTAGCTCTAAAAGTTACCTCTAGTCCTTTGTCACAGAGCTTTCCTATGCTAAAAAGATTAAGTGATAACCCCTCAACATAGTCAACGTCTTTGATGACCAGATTATTTAGAACTAAGTCCCCGTATCCTTTGATATGAGCCTGATGGTTGTTCCCGAATTTTACCGTTCCGCAATACTGTTCAACTACGTTGGACAGCAATTCTCTTCTTCCCGTCATATGCTTGGAGCAACCCGAATCCATATACCAAATGGACTTAGCCTGAAAAGCAAATAAATTCATACAATGAAAAACTATATGCATTCAAACACATCCATTTTTAATTCACAATCAAACCGTGTTCTGACCCGAGATGTTCAGCAAATATGATGAGATAAAACCGGGTCCTGGGCTGTGTGCACAGAAGCCAAACGTGTCGGTTTAAGCACCAACAAGCAAGAGAACGGGTCCTAGTCTATGGTAACTAGAAGCCATTTCATTGAAGAACGGGTATTGATCAGAAGTAACCAAGAACCATCTGCATAAAGATCACACAACTTTAGGCGCTGAAATTGCCTTTGGTTTTTGTCTTTTTGAGACCTTTTTGACCGTTGCTTTGGTTTTGGGCCTTGGCAACGGACAAGTCTCAATTTTATTTGAGGCCGATGATGCAACAATTTTTGTTTTCTTTTTTTCGAATTCGTTTAACAGGATATGGCACGAAAGCATTCATTTCAGGAACCTGTCGTCCATAGCGAGTTGGACATAGATTAAAGAATTCACTGAAAGAGTACTTTAAAGGAACAACAGAATTCGGTACATCATTACACACATCGTCACACACATTGTTACACAAATTGTCTTTAGAGATTACAGACATCCTATCTCTAGTAACTAATTCATTTGGCATTATAGCCTTCTTCACAAAAAAACTTGGAAAATCCAGCATGGTGGTTTTTGGAACTCTTCTTATATGATCTGTAGGAACAAAACGATTAGAGTCAGTAAGCATGGAAGATTTAGACTTTACAGAATTTTATTTTTGTTGGTGAGTGGGTTTGTTAAAAGACTTGGATTTGATCAGAGTGTTTTTAGAAACCTCATTTTTAAACGGTTTTGAACACTCACCTTTATATATGAAAGAAGAAGTCTTAGCTTTGGCCTTACCTTTATTTGATTACACATGTGGAATTTTGATGGAATGAGAAACTGTTTGTTCTTTTGAAAAATCATTCAACTTTTGTGAAACCATTTCAAAATTTTCTCTGTAGACAGTTACTTCCGCAGATTGTTGAAAAGTTTGATTTACCAATTCTTCTTCGCTTTTAAGAAGAGCATCTTGAAGATCAAAAGCTTTCTTTTGATACGACTACAATTCCTTTTCTAAAACAGTGATTTGTTGTTGAAGAACTTTTGCAGGAATATAAAGTTGAGGAGTTGATTTTACGGTTTATGTTTTCAATTCAGCTTCTGAATAAGTTGACAAGAAGTCATCCTCTAAAGTGGTTACTCTAGAGGGATAACTCTCGTTAAGTTCTTCATATTGAAAAAAAATTTCTTTTTCTTTATGAGCAACACGTTTCTCATTTTCTTGGTTTTAAAACTTCTTTTGATGACTCAAAAAAGAAAGATTTAAGACCGGCTCCCATATAATTCATGTCATAAAATAGAGGTAAAACATTTTGTGCCTTTTCCAAATATTTAGGATTTTTAAAACCGATTCCTTGTTTGGAATGGTAAAACCTAGTTTCTTTGGGCGGATTTAAGTGGATAGTTTGTTCTGTTTGACCCCTATTTAAAAATGCATCGTCAAGGGTCTTTATTCGAGATTACAAACTTATCCTTTCTTCTTCAATCATTTTATATTTTTCTAAGCTGTCTATATTTTCCATATTTACCGTATCTAACTGTTTTGTAAGTACAAAAATTTCTTCTTTTAACGAGAGTTTTTCTTTTGATAACGTGTCCATGCAAGATTCAAGATATATATTTCTGTCCAGAACATCTACTTTTTCTTTTGATAACGTGTCCACACAATGTAGGCATAAATATTTTGAAAACAATGTTTATAAATGTTGTTAACAACCTTTTATACATGTGGTTTTTGACATGAATCACCAATTGTTGCAAGGTTGTGAAATTTGGATTTTTGGCAGAAACATTGCATCAACTTTGAAAAATCATTACTAATTCAAAACTTACCAAATTGAGGTGATTCTTTTTCCAAAAGTTATATCTACTTCTTAAATAAAACTCTAGAAATTTTCATAATTCAATTCAGTGTTTGAACCCCCAAATACTGTTTGTGAACAAAAAAGTCTAAGAGCTCATTTGTTGCTTACATATGAGTTTTAGTGGAATCTTTCCCTAACCTAAACAACTCAAAAAATGACCATTTTTATATTTAAGAATTCCTTAGTTATAGTAGTTTCATGATTAGATGTATCAATGTCTAATTTGTTTTGGAGCTATGTTAAAAACAGCCTCCGAAAAACTTCGATAAATCCTGGAAATTCTTATAAATAAACATGAACCTTTCAATGGGTTTAACAACTTGTTATGTTGGATTATTAAACTTAAAATCATCATGCATACACATTATCAATTAAAGAGCTTATCAAGTGTCTCATATCATTTAGGACGCGGTTAAGTCCGTTTGAGCATCGTTTCAAGTCGACATCTAGATCATCACTTTCACTCTCACTACTACGGTGAGTTTTCATAACCCCTATTTTTAAATGTTCATCTTTTTTTGGGTGATAATACATGCTCAACATTTTCTATGGACACAACTACTTGAATCATTTTATGTATTACAAAAGATTGTTACTTCACCACCGCCCATAATCATGAACCATTAATTACATAGTAAAGGTGTATGTTATGGATAGATCTATTTGGATTGACGCCCCCATCCTGGTTGGCCGCGCCAATTATAAATGGATGCATAATCGTTTGACAATTCTTTGTATTATGATGTTGGATACCACATAAGTCAATTAAAAGTTAAGTTTCGGTGTCATGAGGCTTATGGCAATACTTAAATTATTTGATTCGTTTGTGTTTATAAACTCAATGAAATCTTGTGCTTTCCATAAGTTCTCTATATTATTAAGTAAACCTACGATATCACCAAATTTATGTTGTCGTATTTAGTATGTTAATATGATGATCATAAAGGCTGCATTCCGCATTCACGACTAACTGTCGAGATTTGACAAGCTTTTGGAGTCACGAAGCATTTCAAACAACAAGGAGATTTATTTGCAGAACTAGAATATATTTTTCTCATGTACTTTTTAATGTTCATCATTCGTGAACTCTTTATTTCTGTGATTGTAAAACAATGTTTATGAGTTATGTATTTAGAAAACGTCCCATATAGTGGTCGTTCATTATGATTGTGACTTTGTTTCCATGACGTCACGCCTCGTTGCCAAGCGGGGTATCGCAGTGTGACACCCATTAGCTAAGTCTTTCAAGAAAAAATTATTCATTTAATATCATATACCCAATTTTACATTTCATTTTGATTTCTCCCAACTAATCATTCTCCAAAATGTGCTTTTAAATTTCTTCTGCAAAATCATCTGAGCTGAAAATCCTAATAATTCATTGTGTGACATCCCATGAGCTGAAATGCTGAACATTATTTGTGCTGACTACGATTAGGCACCAAATTGTGTGATAGACATATATATCGCTTCTTTGGTCTAACCAAAATCAGAAGACCTACCCAAGGAGCAAACCGTTTGTAGTTTGTATCGGTGAGGGTTCTTTAGGTCTATTAGTTGATAAGTGTCAGTTATCATGGGATAGTAACAGGGTCGAAAAGAGGTAAAATGTAAATGAGAGGGGTATATTGAAAGGAGATGGAGATGCATCAAATCATGCTTTCATTCAATATGAAGCTGAATGACTTATATTTACGAAAAACTGAGCCGGAGGGAGCTCAGTTGAAAAATGTTGAGCGCTGAGAGTTGAGAAAGGATTTGAAGAAAAGATAGTTTTACCTACACTATGTCTATTGGGTAAACCACATAATTTATCAAGCCCTAGGTGACCTGATACTGAAAAAGACGTCATAGACCCAGTGACGTATACAATTATCCCGACCAACTACTTAGTTACCTCTCAAAAGATTTTTGTTTCAATTATCACGGAGATATTGCACATTTATATCGATATATCTTTTGGATATTATTGATATTGAAACAAAGAAGACATTTTCTTTGGTCTCCGGCTTCATTAGATGCACATTGTGTCTAGAGCTGATTATATACACTTTTAGGACACATCGAGTCTAATAGTCTGCGTGACTACAAACTTGTAGTCCAAAGTGACTAAGCCAGAACTAATAAGAGCAATTATTTCATGACAAAGGATTTCACGATGGCTATTTGGAAATCCTACGAATGTTAACATCACCCTAGCTCTAAATGTTGGTCACGTAGACGAAAGAGTGTTCATTTGAGGAAAGCTTTGACTTTTTCTATTTTCGTGCGGAAAGAGTGTCCATTTGAGGAGGAGTGATAATTTCTGTTAAGCATAGGGGGAGAGAACATTTCTTTAATTGATATTCTTTTGAGGGGGAAAGTTGGTAATTTTTGTTGTATATCTGTAACATCCGGCATTAAACCAGGTTAGCAACTACGACCTAATCAGTATTTAATAGCCAATTATAACCTAATCAGTGGTCACTAGAAATTAATCAAAGTGATTAAGAAGGTTCATGAAGAAATTCAACTCAATTAGAATCATTCATCGTTGCGATGAATCGGGAAATCAATTAATCCGATCGATTTACGATATGAAAAATTAATTCAACTACGTACATAATTAAATTAAGATTAGTAACACTAATCATGCATTAATACACTTACTTAACATTATTGATGCAAGACTAAAACAAATCATTAAACAAATGCATTCAAAAGTATTTATGAATTTACATAAAAAGGGAAATACAAGAATACATTCTAAATACATTTATACAAAAAAATGAAAATACATCAAAATATCTTCTAAAAATTTGCCCATAGGGAGGTACAAGTAGGTTTTGACTTCATTTTTGTAATACACACTTCCATAACCCATCAAAATCAAATCCTTTTCATCATCTTCTTTCATCTCTTCCAACACTCCACTCAACCTCCATTTGAAAGACCAAGACTTCGCCTATAAATAGAGAGCTTCCATTTCATTATTGTCGCACCAAAACTCTTCCTTTTTCTCTCTAAAAACCGGATCCCACACACACACCCACTACAAACATTTTCATTCAAGTGTTCTTGGTGAAATTCAAGTGTTCTTGGTCCAAATCTTGAAAGAGTACCAACTTCTTCTCAATTTCATACTCCAAATACATCAAAGTAAGTAAATTTAACTTATTTCATCATACATTTATGTTTATATAAGTCTTGCATAATATATATAATCACCAACAACAACAAGTTTCATAAAAACTCAAGTTTATAAGTTTCTAGTTTTTGTTTTTAAGTTGTTTCTTTAAATGTGTTTATGAATATATAAACACATCATAAAGGGTTAATATTATGAAAACAAGTAATATATGTGTGTTTTATAACTTGTATACAAGTAGTCTTTCAATAAACAACAAGAATCATAAGTTATTTCAAGTTTATAAACTGCGGATTTTCGGCAGAAAAGTTATACCGACTTTGAAAAATCATAACTAATTCATAACTTAACGAAATGAGTTGAATCTTATCTCAAAATTTAGATCTATGTCTTAGCTACAGATCTGGAAGTTTTCATAATTTATTTTGGAGTTTAAGACCTCAAGAAATTATTTGGGAAACCGAAAGTTTGACAGCTCAAAAATGGCCAACATAGGGTTTTCAACAAGCTTTTTCCCTAACCTAAACATCTCGAAAAATGTCCGTTCTTGATTCTAAAAATCCTTTGTATATAGTAGTTTGATTTCCTAGAAAACCAAAGCCTAAAAAGTTTTGGAACTTAGTCAAAAACAGCCTCAAAGTAGGCCGAAAAACCTCCGAAAAAGCTGGAAAATTATATATATATATAAACTTGACGTTTTAAGCGGGTTTTATTTATAAACTTGTAATGTTGGGTGATTTAAGACATAAAAATCTATAAATATATATATTATCATATATTAGAGATATTAAGTCCCTATTATCATTTAGGACTCGATTAAATTCACCATGTGCATCATCCATCAACTTACGCTAAATAGCATTTTACGCTCGTTTTTGCCATCACACTCACGGTGAGTCTTCATAGCCCCTATTTTCACACTGTTATGTTTTGGGGTTGAAATACATGCTTCGTTTTCATAGGGACACGAAAACAACTTCATTTCTATTATGTATTACACATGTGGTTCCACCAGCCCTTATATCATGAACCGTTAATTGCATTTATTTGTAAGCGCGAATATATTGTGGATAGATCTATCGGGAGTCATGTCCCCCATTCGGGTTAGTTTGGCTCGGCTAACAGCGGGTGCATATATATTCAACACACGGTATTACGTATCGGAAATACTGCACAGGGCAAACTCATTTAATTAAGTTTCAGTTGCATGATGGTTTATATGTAATACTTAACATGGAATTTATGATTTTATAAATTCAAACTCAACTGTTGTTGTCCATACAAGTCAGATTTACGTGTAAACCTATGAGCTCACCAACAATTTTGTTGACGTACTTTTAGCGTGTATTTTCAGGAAATTAAGGCAAGTTCATCGCATCGGAAGTATTTTCAAGCTTCCGCACTTAAGGAGTCACATTCATTTTCAAACCATCGGAGATTTATTTGCATTATTATGGATAATTTAATTATGTATTTAAATATCTGTATCTTGCGAACTACTCTTTATCATTTCAGTCTATGTAAAACATTGCAATATTTCAAAGCTATATCGATGTATTTTTGAAAACGACCATATAGTGTTCGTTCGTTATGATTATGGTTACGCTTCCGCGACGTCACGCTTCGTTGCCAACCTGGGTAACGGGGTGTGACAGATCGGTATCAGAACCATAGTTTTAGTGAACTAGGTTGCATTAGTACCTACACTATACCTGTTACAAAAACTGAAGTTTCTTTAAAAAACTGTGAACATATATAAGGACCCGGATGACAAGAACATGCCAAACAATACGGTTATTATCCTCTTTGACTCTGAGGATGAATTCTCTCCCATGGATCAAGAAAGCCAAGGTGACACTAAGGTGTACTTTGGATCAGAAACCCACCTAGACACAATCGGTGACGAGGTAGACGACCCGTCAGAACAAGAGGGGGGCAACTGTGGCCTTACAGCTCAAACTGGTCCACTATCACCAGCACGTATTCCATCCTACACCCTATTCAGAAACCATCCCAATGGACCATTGTAGAAGATCACTCCTAGGAAAAGCGTGTGACTGGCACAACGGGAGTCTATCCCGGTACATGCCATCAGCCAAGCCCTCCGCAGTAGCACAGTGGGAATGGATGACTCACACTCTCCAAGAGTGAAGAAACGAGGAAGGGATCCCAAGCTAGTTGAAGTCGAAACACCATCTTCTTCTTAAGTGCCGACACTTACCCAGGGACCTACACAACGAACGGTGCCTTTGTTGGTGGCAAGGGCCGCCAGACACGACCTCCAATTTCGACAACATCCACCAAGAAGTAGGTGAGATCTTTGCAAGGATTAAGCAGGAGGCAATACAAACCACCAATAAACCTTGGGCCAACCAGAATACCCAGGCGATTCAACAAGACGATAATCGACGAATTGTGACGGCGCTAAGCAGAGCGCAAAGCCGCAATGCAGAGCTAACCTAACAACTTAACGCTCTGAAGTACGAGGAGGTAACTCATACTTAGTACCCTTCTACCACTTTATAGTATATCTCTAGGTTTTTACTATCAGATGTACGTAAGGCTTGAAAATTTATAGAAACAAAATCCCGACCATATCAGATTAGGTATCAAGAACTTTAATAAGGAATTAAGTTTTAACTGCAACTCTACGTATGAGGAGATAAAGCTATGACTATCTGGCTAAGAAATATCAAACCCATAGACTTATTCTCTTACCCTATTAGATACTACCTATGCATTACTACTATTTGATACTTTTGCTGATAGGAGCTTTATATCCACTAAGTTTAGTAAGCAGATAAAGTCCATTCTTACACCATTAAGTGTCACTTATGTTATTGAGGTTGATGACCGTAAGACGCTTAAGACAAATAATATAATACGAGGATGCTCCTTAGAATTAGTAGGCCGACTCTTCGAAACAGACATGATGCCAGTCAAAATGGGAAGTTCTGACGTGGTCATAGGCATGGATTGACTATCGAAATATCGTGCAGAAATAGGGTGCAACAAGAAGACGGTTCTAATACCATTAGCCAATAAGAAGGTCCTTACTGTCCAAGGCAAAGCAAGAAATACCAAAGTAAGCATCATCCCTAGCATTAGGACCCTGAAGTGTTGACAGAGAGGCAGCCAAACGAAAAGCGGCTCGAAAATATTCTTATTATTTATGGTTACCCCAAAGTTTTTCCAGAAGACTTACCTGAACTCCCAACATCTTGGCAAGTCAAACTTAAAAATTGGCTTAGTATCAGGTGTTGCACCAGTGGCTAGAGAACCATGCTGATTAACCCCGTCAATAGTGTAAGAATCGTCCAGCCAACTGTAGAAGCTCTTAGATAAAAGGTTTATCAAACCGAATTCCTTGCTTTGGAGGAGCTCCAGTTTTGTTCATAAAGAAGAAGGATGGTACCTTCAGAATGAGCATCAATTACTGAGAGCTAAATAAACTAAAAGAACCGATACCCGCTCACAAGGATCAATGACTTGTTTCACCAAACTCCAATAATTAAGCTTCTATTCGAAGATCGACCTAAGGTCTGGTTTTCATCAGGTAAGAGTTCAAAAGAAAGATATTCCAAATGCAGTCTTCAAATTCCGTTACGGTCATCATAAATTCCTATTAATTCCGTTTGGATTAACCGGTGCCTCAACGGTATTCATAGACCTCATAAATCGGGTGTGCAAACCTTATCTAGACAAATTCATGATTGTATTCATGAATGACATCTTTATCTACTCACGAAACCAGGAGGAGCATGGGCAAACATTTAAGACTAATTCTAGAGTTGTTGTAGAAAGAACAGCTATACACCAAGCATTCTAAGTTTGACTTTTGGCTAAGATAGGTCAGATTTCTCGGTCACCTAAGGATCCAAGTCGACCCCGCAAAAATCGAGGCTATTAGGAATTGCTCAACTCTTAGAACCCCCATAAAGATACAACAGTCCATAAGACTTGCAACTTATTAAAAGCAATTATAAAAATTTTTTGAAAGATCACCAGAGCTCTAACAAAACTGACCCGAAAAGACATTAAGTATGATTGGGGCGAGGATCAGGAGACATCATATCAGTTATTAAAGCATAAACTGTGCAGCGCACTTATTTTATCCAAGAGAAGCAAGAAATTTGTAGATTACTGTGACGCTTCACACAATGGGTTGGTATAGAAAGATAGGGTCATAGCTTATACAATATGAAAACTTAAGGTTCACTAGGTGAATTACACAACGCAAGATCTAGATCTTGGATCAGTAGTCTTTATCCCTAAGAGTTGGAGACATAACTTGTACGGTAAGAAGTGTACTACACTCACAGACTATAAGAACCTCCAACACATCTTGAACCATAAAGAGTCGAATATGAGGTAATACCATTGGATTGAGCTAATAAGGATTGCAAATATGAAATTCGTTATCACCTGAGGAAAGCTAATGTGGTTGCAGACACTCAGAGCCGAAAGGAGTAAGCTAAGCCGTTAAGAGTACGAGCCCTAGTTATAACCATTCAACCAAACCTTCCTTGCATAGCTCATGAAGCACAAATCGAAGCTGTTAAGGAGGAAAATATGAAAAATGAAGCCCTACACGGAATGGATAAATAGTGTGGGATAAGGACTAATAAAAATCAATATTTCATGAATAGAGTCTGGTTACCCTGTTTTGGTGGAATAAGAAACCGAGTTATGGATGAAGGATACAAATCAAGATATGACACTCATCCCGGATTCGATAAAATGTTTCATAACCGCAAGGACCTATACTGGTGGCCTAACATGAAGGCTGACATTGCCACATATGTAAACAAATTCCTAACATGCTACAAAGATAAGACAAACATCAGAAACCATATGAGTAATAGTCGGTCACCTAACCAAATTTTCACATTCCTACCAATCAAGGAGAACAACAGGATTAATAAGCTAGTCAAAACGTACCTAAAGGACTTCGTCTTCAAACCTGGAGTGCCCATTTCAATCATTTCGGATTCAGATAGCAGATTTACATCTAGATTTTTGGAAATCGTTACAGCGAATGGTACAAACTTGGACACAAGTACCACATATCACCCTCTGACCAATGGTCAGAGTGAAAGAATGATCCAAACCCTAGAACATATGTTAAGAGCCTGTGTGATGGATTTTGGGATACTCATTTGCCTTAGTGGAATTATCGAACAACAAAAATCACACACGTTTTAAGGTTGCTCCGTTTGAGGCACTGTACAGACAAAAGTGTGGATCACCGCTTTGATGGGTCAATGTCAGAGATCGTCAAGTCATTGGCCTAGAAATCATACTTGAGGCCACCGAAAAGATAGTATAGATACGGAACCACCTAAAAGTTGCCCGCGATTGTCAGAAAAGTTATCCAGACGTAAGGAGAAAATCCTTTGAGTTCCAATTAGTAGAAAGGGTACCAATGAAAGTCTCGGCATGAAAGGGCGTGATACGATTTGGGAACCAAGGATAACTGAATCCTCGTTACATTGGACAATTCAATGTCTTAAAAAGAATTAGACTAGTAGCTTATCGTTTAGAGCTGCCACCAGAGCTTAGCAGCGTGCACAATACCTTCCATGTATCCAACCTTAAGAAGTGTCTGGCTGATGAAACACTCGTTATACCCATGGACGAGCTAGAATTAGAAGATAAGTTGATCATTAATGAGCAACCCGTAGAAATAATGGACCGAGAAGTCAAGAAACTAAAACACAGCTGGATCCCGATAATAAAAGTCAGATGGAACTCTAAGCGAGGTCTGAGTTTACGTGGGAACGCGAAGATCGGTTCCAGGAAAAATACCCTCATCTGTTCTCAAATACTCAAGCAGTGGAGAACACGAGCTAATTTCGGGACGAAATCTCCTTAACAGGGGGAGACTGTAACATCCGACATTAAACCAGGTTACCAACTACGACCTGTCACATCCTTGCTTTAATCACGATTGCGTAATCGAAGGAATTAATAACAACAGTCATAAACATAATAGTAAGTCTAAAGCTTGCATAAAAACTAAATAAAAGTACTACAATAAAGTCATGCACTATATGTGCTACAAGGTACGTTGCTAAGTTGCTAAAACATCATAATATAAATAAAGCAGCTACGCAGATCCAAGGCAGCTCAATACTATACCACAAGCTGAAAAGTGAGCTAAAGTCCTCTGGGTTGATTAGAAAATAGACCTAAGCAGATGGTCCAGCTTGCTCTTTACCTATTCCTGTAAAAATTGTGAGTAGCAACCGTAAGCTAATTGCTTAGTGAGTTAACAGATATTCATGATGCATGTAAGATATGTGGCGAAAGTGCCTATAAAGGTTGTAATGCTTGCTTGCTTGCTTAATACCCAGAATGAATGCTTACACAATTGAGACATTTCACGCTGAAAGGAGATGCCACCACTAGGGTTACCGCTGACAGATGATCAATCTGTGATGCGGGGCTAGCTACCCGCATAATGCTTGGGATAGTGGTGAGCATCAGAATTGCTTGCTTGTAAAGTAAAGTGCTTATCAAATGCACAAAGAAACGCTCATACAAGGCTTGTTGTATATTATGCAGAATAATAAACAGATAGCAATAAACTATGCACATTAATAGATCAAATGTAAGATCCGGCTAAACTAGGCACCGCCTGTTCTACAGTGTTCGCCTTCACCCACAAAAGTCAATTGAAATCCAAAGAAGGCATATAGAAGAAAATTATGTCTCAGTTACATATAATACATGAAACAAGAATTAATGTTACTCACAGTACTGTCTTATGCTTTGTTATATTCTGAGATACTTGCTCGGGCTTATCTATGCTTTATATCGCTTTGAAACGCTTGCACTTGCTTATCTAGGCTTTAATATATTCTGGCACTAGCTTTGACTCATAAACGAGTTAAACCGTTTAATTTAATATCTGAGGTGCTGGGAAATGTCTGTTATTTAACATTACAGAATATACACTAAATTAATAATGCTAGCTTAAAATTCCAACATCTACAAACCATAACTTCTAGCTAAATATCTTGCTAATTATGCGTTGTCCACGAATTTTATCAATTATTTCGAATTTATGGGGGGGGGGGGGGTTCGAACACATACTTAAGTTCGAACATATGGTCATTCGAACATGTGGGTTTCGAACATAGGCAGTTTCGAACCTATATGGCCTTCGAATTTAGCCTATTTTGAATTTGTTCTTGGCATATCGAACATGTTCGTCTTTTTCCGCTTTCAAACATGTATTTCCAAGCAAAATTCATGAATATAATAAGAAACAAGTCTAGGTTTGATTCTATTTCACTTAATCAAGTAGAATCGAGTTATAACTCAAACAAAAATAGCTTTAATCGAATGAAAAATGGGGATTTTGAACCTTTTCTCAAAACCGAAAGTAAATAAGATAGAAAAGATGATTCTTACCTCAAATCTGAATCAAATCACACATGCAATGACAGATTCGTGTAGTACTCTTCGAGATCTTTTCGATGACGTATAGAACTCGAGATTTGGCCGGTCGATTTGGGAGAAAAGCTAGAGAGAAGGTCGGGTTTTAGAGAGAGAGACTCTGAAATAGGGAATTGGTTTTGCAACAAATGAAAAAAATGTAGTCTCAGCTTCTATTTATACCAAAATTCGAAATTACATCATTTAACGTAAATTGCCCAAAAATACATAAAACAAAAAAGCGAGGTGTTATAGTATGAGCCCACCACGCTTGCACTTCGTCCTCGAAGTACCTAAGGCTCAAAGAGATGCGGATATCGAACTCTCATGTCTTGCACAGATTCCTAGGTCTGGGAAATAGCATGAGAAGTTCTCCATTGCACCAACACCATTGCTACATCTCGATTCCTTAGCTTCTTCATCTTTGTCTCCAAAATAAGCTCAGGCTCGTCACATTATAGCTTCTCGTTGATCTTGTAAGTCAGATGATCGGCCCATTTTTCTCATTCATATTCCTTGCACTTCCTTAGTTGTGAAACGTGAAATACAGGGTGTATGTTGGACAGTTCGCTCGGCAAGTCCAAAAGATAAGATTGAGTTCCAACACGTTCGATGATCTTGAAAGGGCCAACGAATCGTGGTGCTAACTTGCCATGCTTACCGAATCTAAACACACCTTTCATCGGCGAGACTTTTAGTACGACATAATCATCCTTTTGGAATTCTAAAGGCTTATGGCATCGGTCGTGATACAACTTTGTCGAGATTGAGCAGTTTCCAGTAGTTGGCGAATGATTTTGATCTTGTCGTTTGTTTGTTGAAGTAATTCCGGATCGGCGATTGGTGCTTCACCGGCTTCATGCCAACAAGTAGGCGTTCGACACTTGCGACCGTATAAAGCTTCAAAAGGTGCGGCCTTGATGGATGAGTGGTAGCTGTTGTTGTATGAAAATTCTGCTAACGGCAAGTGGTCGTCCCAATTACCGCTAAACTCAAGAACACAAGCCCGCAGCATGTCCTCGAGTGTAAGGATCGTGCGCTCGCTTTGGCCATCAGACTGTGGATGATACGCCGTGCTCATTCTGATCTTGGTGCCTAATCCATCTTGTAATGCACTCCAGAACCTCGATTTGAATCGGCTGTCGCGATCTGAAACGATTGACAATGGCACACCGTGTCGAGTAACGATCTCGTCAATGTAAATCTTAGCCAGCTTCTCTAGTGAGTAATTCTCGCAAATCGGAATGAAGTGCGCACCTTTGGTTAAACGATCCACGATCACCCATATTGCATCATGCTGTCTTCGTGTAGTAGGCAACTTTGTCACAAAATCCATCATTATGTGATCAAACTTTCACTTGGGGATCGGTAGAGGCTGAAGACTGCCATAAGGCTGTTGATGCTCCGCTTTGACTAATCGGCATGTAACACAATTATCGACATATTGGCCCACGTAGAGGTAATGACGCCATGTTTTCACAGTCATAGTCTTTGATGAGTTCCATGGAGCGTCGCTGGCGCATGTTGAGCTCCTTTTGGCTGAAAATATACCTAAGGGTCTTGTGATCTGTATATAGCTGACATTTGGTGCCGTAGAGGTAATGACGCCATGTTTTCAACGCGAAAGTCACAGCAGCAAGTTCAAGGTCATGAGTTGGCTGACTCTTTTCATGATCCTTGAGTTGGCGAGAAGCATATTCTATGACTCGGCCTCTTTGCATCAGAATACACCCGAGCCCTTGATATGAAGCATCGCTGAAGACTACAAAGTCTTCATTGCCTTCGGGTAAGGCCAGAATAGGTGCTTCGGCGAGTTTCTGTTTTAAAGTATGGAACGCGGTCTCTTGAGCTTCTTCCCAAATAAAGGGAACATTCTTGCGAGAAAGAGAGGTGAGAGGCACAGTTAATTTTGAGAAGTCTTTAATGAATCGACGGTAGTAACCCGCTAATCCCAAGTAACTTCGGATCTCAGTAGCTGATCTGGGAGCTTCCCAATTTTGAATGGCTTCTATCTTAGAAGGATCCACAGAGATTCCTTCACCAGATATCACATGTCCAAGGAATTGTATCTGATAAGATACAAGATTTGCAAGTTAACACTGAATATGAAATTTAAGAAAACATAAGCTTAGAATGAATAAATCAAGTTTGTAAGCACCTGTCGCAACCAAAATTTGCATTTAGAGAACTTGGTGTAAAGCCGCTCCTTGCGCAGCAACTCTAGCAGTTCTCTAAGATGCACAGCATGCTCAGCTTCGGTTTTGGAATAGATGAGAATATCGTCTATAAAGACGATGACAGACTTGTCAAGCATTGGTCTACAAACACGGTTCATGAGATCCATGAATGCCGCAGGAGCGTTTGTAAGGCCAAAGGGCATAACAAGAAACTCGTAATGCCCATATCTAGTACGGAAAGCCGTATTAGAAACATCTTCTTTGCGAACTTTGAGCTGATGATACCCAGATCTAAGATCGATCTTTGAGAAGTAACTGGCTCCTTGAAGTTGGTCGAAAAGATCGTCTATTCTGGGCAAAGGATATTTATTCTTTATTGTTACCTTGTTCAATTCTCTATAATCAATGCACATCCGGAGAGTCCCATCTTTCTTCTTAACAAATAAAACAGGAGCTCCCCAGGGAGATGAACTTGGTCGTATGAGTCCTTTGTCAAGTAGCTCTTGCAACTGCTTCATAATTTCTTGCATCTCAGCAGGTGCAAGTCTATATGGGGCTCGAGCAATAGGTGTCGCACCTGACGCTAAATCAATTCTGAACTCCACCAGATGGTCTGGTGGGAGTCCAGAGATGTCCTCGGGAAAGACATCGGGAAACGCAGAGGCTATTGGTACCTCGCCTAAAGCTTTCTTTTCTGACTTAGCATCTATTGCATATTGTAAGTAAGACGCATAACCCTCAGCTATATGCTTCCTAGCTTTTACTACTGAAATTAAACATAATTCACCTTTCTTTCTCTCACCATAGATGCAAATACTGCGGCCATCAGGAGTAGTGAACTTTATTAACTTCTTCTTGCAGACAATGTTGGCGTGATAATGATCAAACCAATCCATACCCACGATGACGTCGAATTCGTGAAAGTCCATCGGAATATGGTCAAGTTGGAGAGTACAGTTATTAAGCAGAATTATGCAGCCGCGGTAAATTTTATCGGTGACACGCATACGTTACTGGCCGTTTCAATATCAAATATAACAGACAGAGTAGTCGGAGTAATTCCAAGCTTAGATGCAAATGCACTTGATATAAAAGAGAGATTGGCTCCTAAATCAAATATAACTCTAGCTGGAACAGAGTTAACATGAAACATACCAGATACCACATCTGGTATTTCCTTTGCTTGCTCGGCTGTTATTTGGAATGCGCGATTCTGACTTCGTGCTGGCTTGTTACGGCGGCTAGAACCTCCACGTGATGTGCTATCTCGGGCCGACTGATTTTGTCTTTGGTGCTGTTGTTGTTGTTGAGGTCGGTGTTGTCGCTGTTGCAGTTGTGGATGATGCTCTGCACTCGGATAAACTAAGCTGAACGGATGCGTACATGCCCGCTCAGTGTGTCCAGGGCGTAAACAGTTGTTGCACACTGTAGCTTTGTTAGGACATTCTTCACTGCTATGTCCTATGTCGTTGCACACGTAGCACCTCACATCATTGGGGTTACAACGCCCAATGTGTGACTTATGGCAGCGGCGACACTGCCTCGGCTCAGAATGTACCACATAAGAACGAGCTTGCTGCGCCGGAGGTGAGCTGAACTGTCGGGATTGAGACTGTGATTGAGAATATCTGGATGAAGATCCAGAATAATTACCTGTGCGTGTCTTCTTAGGCGGTGATGGACAAGTCGGATTAATAGATGATGCAGGAACTCCTCCGGCACGAATAAAATCCTACTCGAGAATTCGAGCAGCTTCAACGACATCAGCATAGTTGGTGTACCTTTGGTGCTTCAAAAACTTCTGATACTCGGGATGCAGACCCATAGGAAAACGATCGATCATTCGCTTAGCGACTTGGTAGTCAGACAGTAGGCTAAGTCGGGTAAATTCAATCTCATACTAAGTCACCGATTTGGTTCCCTGAGTAAGAGACATCAGCCTATCTTCCAGTCGTTTCTTTTCATCAGCCGGGCAGTACTGACGAAAGAAGATCACTTAAAAATCATCCCAAGATAGAGACTTAATCCAGTTGACTCATGCATGTTCTCTTGAGATCGCCACCACATAACAGCGCCACCGCTCGATGCCAGTGATCCACTCGAGCGCTTCGATAGAGTTTGCAGCTCCTTTAAAAGGTTGAGCTCTGCAAGCTTTGAAGTAACGGAAGTTACAACCCTTAGGAGCGACTACAGGGGCTTCCTCCTCGTCAGTGTCGTCGTTTTGGCATCCAGCATCCTCATGTTGCTTTTTCCTATGCTCTTCTCTATGCCTAGTTTCGGCTTCAACACGAGCACGTAACTGATCTTGCAGAAACTTGGTCTGACGCTCATTATTTTCATTGAGCATCGTTTGCATTATTTGCATGATCTGTTTAGGAGTGAGTGCACCTCTAGCTCCTTCACCAGATCCGGACATGTTATGAAATAATGTAAATAGTTCTTGTATAAGAATAGGTATAATTCATATTCTACCCCATATGCCCAAATTCCTAAGTAAGGTCAAAGCCTATCTCAGGTCAAGTTAAAGCCTAGACATTCGAAGCTAATATCTTTGCTTAAAAGTTTGAGTCCAAGTGTTATTGCAAACACTTGAATCCCTCAAACTAATTCTCTGATACCATCCTGTCACATCCTTGCTTTAATCACGCTTGCTTAATCCCATGAATTAATAACAACAGTCATAAACATATAGTAAGTCTAAAGCTTGCATAAAAACTAAATAAAAGTACTACAATAAAGTCATGCACTATACGTGCTACAAGGTACGTTGCTAAGTTGCTAAAACATCATAATATAAATAAAGAAGCTACCCAGATCCCAGGGCAGCTCACTACTATACCACAAGCTGAAAAGTGAGCTAAAGTCCTTTGGGTTGATCAGAAAAGAGACCTAAGCAGATGGTCCAGCTTGCTCTTTACCTTTTCCTGTAAAAATTGTGAGTAGCAACCGTAAGCTAATTGCTTAGTGAGTTAACAGATATTCATGATGCATGTAAGATATGTGGCGAAAGTGCCTATAAAGGCTGTAATGCTTGCTTGCTTGCTTAATACCCAGAATGAATGCTTGCACAATTGAGACATTTCACGCTGAAAGGAGATGCCACCACTAGGGGTTACCGCTGACAGATGATCAATCTGTGATGCGGGGCTAGCTACTCGCATAATGCTTGGGATAGTGGTGAGCATCGGAATTGCTTGCTTGTAAAGTAAAATGCTTATGAAATGCACAAAGAAATGCTCATATAAGGCTTGCTGTATAATATGTAGAATAATAAACAGATAGCAATAAACTATGAACATTAATAGATCAAATGTAAGATCCGGCTAAGCTGGGCACCGCCTGTACCACAGTGTTCGCCTTCACCCCCAAAAGTCTATTGAAATCCAAAGAAGGCATATAAAAGAAATTTTTTTCACAATTACATATAATACATGAAACAAGAATAACTGTTACTCACAGTACTGTGTTATGCTTTGTAATATTCTGAGATACTTGCTCGGGCTTATCTACGCTTTATATCGCTTTGAAACGCTTGCACTTGCTTATCTAGGCTTTAATATAGTCTGGCACTGGCTTTGACTCATAACCGAGCTAAACCGTTTAATTTAATGTATGAGGTGCTGTGAAATATCTGTAATTTAACATTACAGAATATACACTAAATTAATAATGCTAGCTTAAAATTCCAACATCTACAAACCATAACTTCTATCTAAATATCCCTAATTATGCGTTGCCCACGAATTTTATTCAATTATTTCGAATTTAAGGGGTGTAAGGTCTTCAACTAACAGATCTACCTAGACGCGACACACACCAACGAGTGCGGAATCCTCGTTAGCGTCTTGACGGATTGTCACTCACACGGAACACGGAGACTACCACAACGTTGTACGATCGATTACGAACGAACCTACGCTATGATTCTCTCCGAACAGACACAATATCAGCTGATAAACTCGAGATCGCCTTTTGCTAATTACACACGAAATTCTGCAAAAGTCCCCTAATTATTCGAGTTAATCCCTAATTATAGTGACCTATTCGACTTTGTCATGGGACAAACTCGAATACAGGCCCAAGGCCCATTCGAATTTGTCCTCATGACAAATTCGAATTTACCTTCTATATCAATTTCGAGTGTATGCTAAATTTGAATTTCACATGACAACTTCTATTCGATTATATGTTTTAACTTATGTTTGAATTAATCTTTGGACTTTATCTTTGAACTTCTTGTAATACGTTACACCAAGTTCAAACATACAAACAATAAATATCAAACACATAAAATCACATATATCAAACACTAGTTAATATTCAAAACCTTGTAACATGACTAATACAAAATGCTAACACACTTTAGACTACTATCGTGACACAGAGTGTGCCAACAAGGGGGGGGGGGGGGGGGGGTTCGAACACATACTTAAGTTCGAACATATGGTCATTCGAACATGTGGGTTTCGAACATAGGCAGTTTCGAACCTATATGGCCTTCAAATTTAGCCTATTTTGAATTTGTTCTTGGCATCACGAACTTGTTCGTGTTTTTCAGCTTTCAAACATGTATTTCCAAGCAAAATTCATAAATATAATAAGAAACAAGTCTAGGTTCGATTCTATTTCATTTAATCTAGCAGAATCGAGTTATAACTCAAACAAAAATAGCATTAATCGAATCAAAAATGAGGATTTTGAACCCTTCTCTCAAAACCGAAAGTAAATAGGATAGAAAAGACGATTCTTACCTCAAATATGAATCAAATCACACATGCAATGACAGATTTGTGTAGTACTCTTCGAGATATTTCCGATGACGTATAGAACTCGAGATTTGGGCGGTCGGTTTGGGAGAAAAGCTAGAGAGAAGGTCGGGTTTTAGAGAGAGGGACTCTGAAATAGGGAATTAGTTTTGCAATAAATTTAAAAAATGAACTCTCAGATCCTATTTATACCAAAATTCAAATTACATCATTTAACGCAAATTGCCCAAAAATACATAAATTAAAAAAGCGAGGTGTTATACGAGCTAATCAGTATTTAATAGCCAATTATAACCTAATCAGTGGTCATTACAAATTAATCAAAGTGATTAACAAGATTCATGATGAAATTCAACTCAATTAGACTCAAATTCATCGGTGCGATTAATCGGGAAATCAATTAATCCGATCAATTTACGATATGAAGGATTAATTCAACTAAGTACATAATTAAATTAAGATAAGTAACACTAATCATGCATTAATACACTTACTTAACATTAATGATGCATGACTAAAACAAATCATTAAACAAATGCATTCAAAAGTATTTATGAATTTACATAAAAAAGGGAAATACAAGAATACATTCTAAATACATTTATACAAAAAAATTAAAATACATCAAAATATCTTCTAAAAATCTGCCCATAGGGAGGTACAAGGAGGTTTTGACTTCATTTTTATAATACACACTTCCATAACCCATCAAAATCAAATCCTTTTCATCATCTTCTTTCATCTCATCCAACACTCCACTCAACCTCCATTTGAAAGTCAAAGACATTGCCTATAAATAGAGAGCTTCCCTTTCATTATTTTCACACCGAAACCCTTCCTTTTTCTATCTAAAAACCGGATCCCACAAACTCACCCACTACAAACATTTTCATTCAAGTGTTCTTGGTGAAATTCAAGTGTTCTTGGTCCAAATCTTGCAAGAGTTCCAACTTCTTCTCAATTTCATTCTCCAAATACATCAAAGTAAGTAAATACTAACTTATTTCATCATACATTTATGTCTATATAAGTCTTTCATAATATATATAATCACCAACAACAACAAGTTTCATAAATACTCAAGTTTATAAGTTTCTAGTTTTTGTTTTTAAGTTGTTTCTTTAAATGTGTTTATGAATATATAAACACATCATAAAAGTGTTAATATTATGAAAACAAGTAATATATATGTGTTTGGTAACTTGTATACAAGTAGTCTTTGAATAAACAACAAGAATCATAAGTTATTTCAAGTTTATAAACTGTGGATTTTCGGCAGAAAATTTATAACGACTTTGAAAAATCATAACTAATTCATAACTTAACGAAATGAGTTGATTCTTTTCTCAAACGTTAGATCTATGTCTTAACAATAGATCTGGAAGCTTTCCTAATTTATTTTGGAGTTTAAGAACTCCAGAAATTATTTGGGAAACCAAAAGTTTGACAGATCAAAAAATGGCCAACATAGGGTTTTCAACACGCTTTTTCCCGAACATAAACATCTCGAAAAATGGCCGTTCTTGATTCTAAAAATCCTTTGTGTATAGTAGTTTAATGTCCTAGAAAACCACAGCCTAAAACGTTTTGGAGCTTGGTCAAAAACAGCCTCAAAGTAGGCCGAAAAACCTCCGAAAAAGTTGGTAAATTATATATATATATATATATATATATATATATATATATATATATATATATATATATATATATATATATATATATATAAACTTGACGTTTTAAGCGGGTTTTATTTATAAACTTGTAATGTTGGGTGATTTAAGACATAAAAATCCATAAATATATATATTATCATTTATTAGAGATATTAAGTCCCTATTATCATTTAGGACTCGATTAAATTCACCCGGTGCATCATCCATCAACTTACGCTAAATAGCATTTTACGCTCGTTTTTGCCATCACACTCACGATGATTCTTCATAGCCCCTATTTTCACACTGTTATGTTTTGTGGTTGAAATACATGCTTTGTTTTCATATGGACACGAAAACAACTTCGTTTCTATTATGTATTACACATGTGGTTCCATCAGCCCTTATATCATTAACCGTTAATTGCATTTATTTGTAAGCGCGTATATATTGTGGATAGATCTATCGGGAGTCATGTCCCCCATTCGTGTTAGTTCGGCTCGGCTAACAGTGGGTGCATATATATTCAACACACGGTATTACGTATGGGAATACTGCACAGGGCAAACTCATTTAATTAAGCTTCGGTTGCATGATGGTTTATATGTAATACATAACATGGAATTTATGATTTTATAAATTCAAACTCAACTGTTGTTGTCCATACAATTCAGATTTACGTGTAAACCTATGAGCTCACCAATAATTTTGTTGACGTATTTTAGCGTGTATTTTCAGGAAATTAAGGCAAGTTCATCGTATCGGAAGTATTTTCAAGCTTCCGCACTTAAGGAGTCGCATTCATTTTCAAACCATCGGAGATTTAGTTGCGTTATTATGGATAATTTAATTATGTATTTAAATATCTGTATCTTACGAACTACTCTTTATCATTTCAGTCTATGTAAAACATTGCAATATTTCAAAGCTATATCGATGTATTTTTTAAAACGTCCATATAGTTCCTTATGATTATGGTTACGCTTCCACGACGTCACGCTTCGTTGCCAACCGGGGTAACGGGGTGTGACAATATCTGAAGGGGAGAGATATTTGTTTTGGGTGTAATGTAACTCAATGTATTCATTTCTTGAAGTTGTAATCTTACTGCATCAGCGTCTCTGAAGATTTTACATGATGATCATCATGAGGGGGATAAAAGTTGAAGTTCAGAGACAACTGTTGAAGAGGTTAAAGTTGAAGTTCAAGCTTTTTATGTTGATTTGATTGATCAAGGGGATAGTGTTTATAGAAAAGAGAAGTCAGAGAATAAGAAAAATGAAGATCAGAGAGAGACAATGAAGAAGAAATTTTATCTGAAGACTTAAAGATAGAAGAGAAGAAAAAAGAAAAGTTTTGACGATCAGTATTTTTAAATCTTGAAGATGTTTACTAGGTTTAGATTTACTTTGTAAAGTTCCTGCTTTGAACTTTGATAGTAAAATTGTTTTCATCTATGAGAGGAAGATTTTTAGGAACAAATACATAGAGATGAAAACAATTATAATTTTAAGTATAAAGACTTAACTTGTAATATTGTGATAGTTTGAGTTTGGTATAAATAGTGATTTTTAATATAACAGTGAAACAAAATTTTCATTGTGAACTGTAATGTAATTCTCTGTTCATATCAACTGAATCATTCGGTCAGATGTGTGATTCTCATTCTATTGATTAAATCTTACTTTAAATATTGGTTTTGATGTTATCAAAAGAGTTTGAAAATGATAATTTTCGAATTGAGTTCCTCCATCACTGATGATGGCTTTGGGAATATCCGATGATGTGACAAAGTATTTTTCTTGATAAACTTTCAAACCTCCTTATTATCATTAGACCGTGTTGCCTCAGCGTCTATCCATTTGGAAACATAATCCACTGCTACCAGAATATACTCATAACCATAATCAGTGTCTAGCTTACAGTTTGAAGCAATGAGAGTTGCAATAGCCGTGCAAGAGTCTAACTTATACTTCTTGAGAAGGTCAAGAGTATATTTTGACTTGTTCACAAGTATCCCATCTTCAAGTTGTTTGACTTGTAATCCGAGGAAAAAATTCATTTCCCCTATCATAATCTTCTCAAACGTGGACTCCATTAGGTATGAAAAATCCTTACAAAACCTATGGTCAGTAGATCAAAATATAATATCATTGACATATATTTGGACTAGCATTATGTGTGGGCCTTCCTTTTTCGTGAACAGAGTTGTGTCCACCACACCTTTACTAAAACCAGCAGAGATAAGAAAATTAGAAAGACTGTCATACCATGCTTTATGTACTTGTTTTATACCATAGAGGGATTTATCTAGCATATAAACATGGTGTGGTTTATTTGCTTCCATAAATCCTTGTGGTTGTTCAACATACACCTCTTTGTTTAGTTCACCGTTTAAGAAGACTGTCTTAATGTCCATTTGGTACACCTTGAAGTCCTTAAGTGACGCATACGCCAAGATTTTTCTGATAGCTTCAATCCGTGCAACTAGAGCGAAGGTCTCGTCGTAATCAATGCCTTCTTGCTGTCGGTAGCCTTTGGCGACAAGTATCATTTTGTTTCTTACCACAATGCCTTTATCATCTCGTTTGTTCTTTAAGATCCACTTGGTTCTGATTATAGCTTGACCTTTTGGTTTGGGAACTAACCGCCACACTCTGAACTGTTCGAACTAGTTGAGCTCTTCCTGCATTGTACTATCTAGTCTTGGTCTTTCAAGGCTTCATCCACACGAGCAAGCTCTATCATACTAAAGAATGACACAAACAGACATTCATTAGCAGATGCCTTTCGCGTTTGGACCCCGGTAGAGATATCACCAATAATTTGTTCGGTTGGGTGTGGCAGGGGTGAACGTGATGGAATTTCAGTGGTGAGGGTGGAGATGGATGAAGAGTTGGAGTAGATTCAACGTGATGAGGTACTATGGATGATGTGGAAGGTGAACATGATGAAGTGGACGGTGTGTGGATTGATGAAAGAATTGGTGGATCTGATGGTGATGGTTGAGCTGCTGAATCAGATGAGGTTGTGTTGACTTCGGAAGAGGAAACAGAAGAAAAATTAATACTAGGACTAAAAAATTCTACATAAAAATGATAAAACAAATTAACTAAATCAGACTAAGAAAAACAAGTAGATTAGAATGAGTCTCCAGGCATCTGAGTAATGCGTGGTCCTGATTGGTCAACTTCCGGAGCCAGTTCAGCCATTTCATCGAATGTGATATGCACACTCTCATTGACTGTCCTGGTGCGAGTGTTAAATGCATGATATGCCTTTGAAATAGATGAGTGTCCAATAAAGATCACTTCAACCGCTTTCTCATTGAACTTTCCCAGGTTGCCTTCTCGTTCAGCACATAACACCTGCAACCAAACACTCGTAAATATTTGATATAAGGAACTTTATTTAAAAAGGGTTTATATGAAGTTTTATTGAAACACTTATGAATTATTCAGCGGTTTTGCGTGTAGCAGGCTGTTGACACGGCTACAGCCCACGAGAACGGAGGTAGCTTTGAATAGTTCAGCATCGTGCGAACGGCTTCCATAAGGGTACGGTTACGTATCTCACAATACCATTTTTTTGAGGTGTTCGTACAACTTAAAACTGATGGTGAATACCCTTGGATCGCAGGAAATTCTTTACCACCGAGTTCTTGAATTCAGTGTCGTTGTCAGATTAGATTGACTATACTGACAGCCACTGTTGGGTTTCGACACTCTTGATAACTTTTATAATTTCTTGAGCTGTCTCATCCTTGGATCGCAAGAATTTTACCTAGGTATAACGTGAGTAGTCGTCAACGATAACCAACACATACTGCAATCTGTTTATGCTTTGCATTCGCATAGGACCACATAAATTCATATATAGTAACTCCAGTATCTGTTTTATGATGGTTCGGGCTTGCGCTTGTGAGTTGATCTCTTCATCTTTCCTTTCTCACACGCTCCACACAAATGGTCCTTTTCGTAACGAAATTTTGGGAGACCCTAAACCAGTTGTTTTGATGCCAGCTTATTCAGATTTTCGAAGTTCAAGTGCGATAGACTTTATGCCATAACCAAGAGTCCTTTGAGGAGGCTTTTGATAATAGACAAATGTTATCCTTGACCATAAGCTTAGCAACGTCTATGGTGTACAAATTTGAATTGTGGGAACCAGTTAGAATATCATTCCCACCACTGCTCTTAACACTACGGTTCTTAGCTCTAAATGTGACTTTTAGCCCTTTGTCACATAGTTTTCCTATGCTAAATATATTATTTGACATCAACTCTTTCCTCCCAGTCATGTTCTTTGAGCAACCCGAAACTATGTACCAAATGGATTTTGCCTGAAGACACAATTTGTTACAATATGTATTCTTATGCATATGAATCAAATCCATTGGAAAATGACATGCAAATCGTGTTCTGAATCGAGTTTTTCAGAAAACGTGAAGTGTTTAGATCGGGTCCTGAGCTGAGTGCACAGAAGCCAAACATGTCGGTTTTAGCACAAAGTCGTACATTAACCGACAAACAGAAGAACGGTTCCTAGTCTGAGTTAACTAGAAGCCATTTTATTAAAGTGCGGGTCTTGATCTAAAGTAACCAAGAACCATCTGCATTAAATCACACAACTTTGGGTAAATATCTTAGGATTGTTCCTTTTTTGTTAGGTGTTCCAGGTGTATATGGCACATTCACAGTCTTAGGAACCCATATTACACTTTTGTTTGGTCTATATGCAGAACCGTTTGGAATCCATTTGTGTTTGGATTCAACTGGCTTTGAAACCTTAGGCGATGAGGTTGCCTTTGGTTTTGGAGTTTTTGAAACCTCTTTTGGTTTTGCTTTTGGTGTGGGCCTTGGCAAATTATATGAATCAACATTTAGTGAGGCTAATGATGTGCTGTTTTTAATTTTTTTTATGAATTCATATTACAGAATAAGGCACGAATTTATTCATTTCAAGCTTGACGTCTAAATCTAGTTGGACATAAAGTAAACAAATCCACAAAAGAATACTTCAAACAAGACATTGAATCCGTTACAGTAGAACAAACATTGTTTTCTGAGATTACATTCATCCTATCTCTAGAAACAAAATCGCTTGCCATTTCAGCCTTCTTCACAAAAAAACTTGAAAAATCTTGCATAGTAGTTTTGGGAACTCTTCTAACATGATCTGTTGGAACAAAATAATGAGAGTTAGTATGTTTGGAAGACTTAGACTTAGAAAAATTTCCTTGGTGAGTGGGTTTCTTGGAAGACTCAGATTGACTCTTAGCCTTCTTCGAAACCTTAGCTTTTGAAGAGTTTCAACACTCACCTTTGAGAACGATTATAGGTACCTCAATCTTAGGTTTACCTTTATCATATAATGCATGCAAGACTTTTGCATGTGGAGAGGTCTTTAAATCTTTTAAATGAGAACTTAACATTTCTGAAATAGTGTCAAAATGTTCCTTTAATATGGTTAGTACTACACTTTGTTCAAACATTTATTTTGGTTTGAAGAACTTTTGTAACAATGTAAAGATGAGGGATTGGTTTAATAGGTTCGACGTTCACTTCAGTTGATGAATAGCTAACAAAGAAATCCTCCCTAAGAGTGGGTACTTTGTAAGGATAACTCTCATTTAGCCTTTCATATTTAAAAGAAATTTCCCTTTTTCCATTTTCACTTCTTTTCTCATCCTCTTCGGTTTAGACTTCTTCCGATGATTGAAAAAATAAAAGATTTGAACCCGCATCTCATATACCTTCTCTCATAAAATATTGATCAAATTGACTGAGCCTTTTTCAAAAATTTGGGAATTTTAAAACCAATTCCTTGTTTGGAATGATAAAACCTAGTTTCTTTGGGTTAATTTAGATGAATAGTTTGTTCAGTCTGACCCCGTTTTAGAAATTCATCATCTAGGGTTTTGATCTGTGAGTACAAACCTATTCTCTCTTCTTCAATAATTTTATATTTTCTTTGATTGTCTAAGTTTTCCACACTTACGGACTCTAAGCGTTTTGTAAGAACATACAGTTCAGACTTCAAAGAACTCTTTTCCTCAGTGATTGTATCAATACTACTATTAAGGAAAATGTTCCTATCCTCAGGCTTTACTTTTTCAAGTAAAAATGACTTTACCAAATTATGCTCGTTTGGCCAACTCTTTTAATATTTGTCAGATGTTTCTTTTAGAGATTAGGCCAGCTGTTCAGCCTCGACACAGTTTTCTTTTTCAGCATTATACATAGCTTCTAACTCAAGTATTTGTTTGTGCAATTTATGTTCATTTTGTACAGATGTAACATTTAAAGACTTATGAATGTAAAAGGAATGTACCTCATTTGTCTCTGAATATGATGTGGAGCATTCAGAATCCCCGGACTTGACCATCAGACAGGCTATAGGATATTCTGTCTTCTCTCCCTCTACAAACATGTCTGATTCGGAGTGGGAAGTAGTAACATACTCAGCAAATCCAATTCTCTCAGCCATATAACATCCTCGTCTACCCAGTAAGTCTTCTTGTGCTACCAGGGCCATCTCATCAGCTCTCTTCTTTAGGATGTAGACCTTTTTTTTGTAGTATGCCAGATCACGCTCGAATTGATTCTTTCATTCTCGAGTAATATGAGCCGATATCCCACATTTATAGCAGCCTTGTTCATCAGGTTCGTTGGGCTCATTATTTCTTGGTCTGTTGTTTCTACGTTCAGTAAGCCTTTTCTCAGCTTGATGGGAGTCCCGGCTATCATCACAGCGATTATACTCCCGCCTATCAGCATTCATCCTATCGTCAAACCTTTCATAAAGGCGATCATCTCGATAATCTCTCCGATCATCTTGTCTCTCTCTCTCCTATCATCATAACACCTATCATCACAATCATGTCTCTTCCAGTCGTCACGAGCCCTATCATCCCTCTCATCTCTCCTCCATTCCTCTTTGTGCATGTCATCCCTTTCATCCCGCCTGTCGCCTCTTCTTTCATCAGAATACCTACGTGGACCAGTGTCATATCTGAGTTGGTTACTCGCCTTGATCTGATAAAAAGGCATCTCTAAAGATGATTAGATAAGAAGGCCGCCTGTTCATGAATGTTAGCCTCTTCAGCATCCAGAGGCTCAGGCATTTGGGGTATGGGATATGGATTTTGAGATGAAGAACAAGTTTGGTGGTAGTAGGACAGGGGTGAAGGATTTGGTTGTGGATCAGCCGTGTGTGACTTATTTGAGAGTAAGTCTAGGGAGTTCTGTTTCTGTTTTCTGGGGCCCGGCTTGATGAGAACGAGTGGTTAGCTTTGGACTCGGCGGAGCTGATTCTTCGATGATCATGGGAGCTTTGCCAGCGGCTCTGGCCCTTTTCTCCCCCTAATGGTGATCAGGATCTACCTAACCATCATGCTTACCCTTTGTACCCTGGGCGGGTACGTGAAATAATTCGGCAATAACTTTAAGTCGCTCGCTCATTTGAGTAACCAGGGGATCCGCTACGGTAGAAGGTGAGGAGCTGGAGGCTTCGTTGGATAAAATCTCTAGCAGCAGGGCATTTGTGGTTGATAAATTTGATGAAGCTTTAAGGATTGAATGGAGAGTGTGTTTGGCTTCGTCAAGGGTGGTTGCCTGTGGAACGACCGGTTGCTAGGTCACAAAGGTGAACATGTCACTTAGTTGTTGTGACATAAGCGCCATGAACTCAGCAAACTTGGTTTTGGACACAGAGTCCGAATGTAACTCGGGTCCGCTTAGGCTCTCCGTTTACATCTTGGAGTCTCCGAAGACGTCCCTTGATGGTCTGTGCTCATGTATGGCATAGATGTGGCCATGACAGTACCTCCACTCATTATTGCAGGCATACTGGCAGTATGCACAGGTCCAAGTGTTCCGACAATGCCACTCAGGTGTTGTGTGTGGATCGACTCGAGTGTCTTAGCCAAAGGTATTTCAATATTAACGCGCTCTAGACTCGATTGTGCATGAATAATTTGCGGTGATCGGGGCTATTGTCGGCCTTGTTCAGTATCCGCGGACTCCAAATGAGCCACAGATAGAATAGGTGCCTTATCCCCATGAGAATGTGAAACACCGGCTTGTTGAGAAGCCGGTGAGTGGCCAGGGGTGGTTTGAGCTTGCACCACTGGGCTAGTAATGTCTATTTCAATACTGGCGCCTAACACATGAGCGCCAGTAGCGGATGTGGTAGCCCAGCGTATTTCTGGCTGGTAATCTCTCGGAATTCTCCTAACTCCCCCTCGACTCTTGATATATTCTCACATAGCAGCAAGAGAGCGCATTAGAGGACGAGCGGGGGGAGTGTCAACATCATCATCGTCGTCATTTTAATCATCATTGCCATCATTGGGAGAGGGAATGTTCAGTGGGGATAGATGAACACTATGCGTCTCCTCACTTTGCCTATCTCCTGCTTCTGTAATCTCAGGCTGTCTACCCTCATGACCCCTCTCAATAACGTTTTCCCTATGCACTCCCCCTAAACCTATCAACTCCGGGTTTGCTCCTTGGGCAGGCGCAACCGGTCCTGGTTGTGCCATTGGAGCATCTCTCTCTCTCTCTCTCTCTCTCTCTCTCTCTCTCTCTCTCTAAATTCCCTAATAGCCTGAGATTCGTGATTAGTGTAGGCGAGCAGCTCTTCTGATAATGGAATGACTTGAAAGTCCGGAGGAGAGATCGGATCGTGAAAATATTTGATTTGAAAATCTCGTATTGCGATCTCGTGATTTCTTTGGCGGATGTCTGGAATTTGGGTCATGCAATGTAAGATGATGAGTTGGATGAATGAATGAGCCGGATGGAATTTCTTGCGCGTTTGGTTCCTTTAGCCTGGATGACTTCGATCAGTTCGTTGCATAGGGTCCAGGCGTAGTTGTGGTGGCTATTGTAGGCCATTCTATGAAAGATGCGCAGAATTCAGAGACTTGCGCGATCGGCTCCGGAAGCGTTGACGGTGAGACAACGGTCAAGGATGGGGTACATATAATACAATTTCCCCAGAAGTTTTCGGCTGAATAATTCAGAAGCTTTGGTGAAGTGGCCATCGTAGCCTTGCTGCACAATTTCTCTGCATATTTGTTCCTCTGGAAAATCATCCTCATAGACAGGGCGGCCAGGGAAGTCACGTCGGCGAGGGAGACGTAGAATGCGGCGAAATTTGGGGAAAGGGATATCAATGGTGTGGTCCTCAATATCACCAGTGATGCGGATGTTTTCGGGGTTAGGGTGATAGGTGAGGGTATGCCAGAATTGTTGGACATATACTTGTGGTAGACGTGGGTGGGGACGACTGGTTAAGGCATAGGCGATTCGATGTCCCAGTAAGATTTCTTCTACTACCCGGTTAGATACTTTGATGGCCGGGTCTTCCTCATATTTGTGGAGAAAGGCTGTGTCCATGAGAAAATTGTTGGGATTGATGGGTATCCACATGTAAGGTCTACGACTGCAAGATCTATCTAGACGCGGATCCGTGAACGAGTGCGGAATCCTCGTTGACGGTTAGACGGACAACTCTCAACCAACGGAAACACGGAGACTATTAGACGCTGAACGAACGACACACGAACGATCCTACGTACTAATTCTCTCCGAAACGGCACTCACCTAGCTGATAAACTCGAGATCGCCTCTTGCTTAATTCCTCACGAATTCTGCAAAAAGTCCTCTAATCATTCGAGTCTATCCCTAATTATAGACCCTGATTCGAGTTTGTTGTGGGCCAACCTCGAATCTGGCCTAAGGCCCATTCGAATCTGTCCATCTGACAGACTCGAATCTAGCCCATTCGAATCTAAGGATACATTCGAATCTATCACAGATTCGAATGTCTTCCTTTACCTATTCGAATCTAGCCAATACACTTAAAACACTTAAGTGATGAAACTTATGTTTTAACTTATGCTTGAGTTAATCTTTGACCTT
>JAANYP010000090.1:0-104189 GCA_020465985.1 Centrapalus pauciflorus | reverse complement strand
TGTAATTTTCTCTCTTTTTTCTTTTGTTTTTCATAAGAAAAGCAGTAAAATGAGTTAACCAACTAACTTACAAAAAATAGAAACTTACTAAAAATAGAAACTTTCCTAAATTAGCAGATTACTATAAAGAAAGAAATACTAAGACTCTAAAATAAAATAAACTTACTACTACTACGGTCAAATTACTCTGGGTTGCGCATTCCATTCAGTTGAACTAAATACTCAAACCGTGACTTATCAAACGCTTTGGTAAATAGATCTGCATTATTATCTTCTGTTGCCACTTTTACCAGTTTGATTAAGTTCTTTTCAGCACAATCACGAATAAAATGATGCCTTATGTCTATGTGCTTTGTTTTGTTGTGTTTGACCGGATTATTAGTTATAGCAATAGTAGACTGGTTATCTATCCTAATTGGAGTTTGAGTGTAAGCCAAACCGTAATCCCGCAATTGTTGTTGTATCCACAGAACCTGTGAGCAGCAACTACCAGCAGCAACATACTCGGCCTCGCACGTTGAAATGGCTACCTATGTTTGTTTCTTGCATTGCCAGGATACCAATCTCCCTCCCAGGAACTGACAACCTCCAGTCGTTGATTTGCGCGTCAAGCTGCATCCTCCGTAATCAGAATCCGTGAACGCTTCCAACTCTAGATCTCCCTCCGCGTGATACCAAAGACCCAACTTCGGTTTCGACTGAGGTATTCGTAGAAATCCGCTTTCACAGCCTTCATATTTGCATCTCCTTCGGATTCGCTTGAAACCTAGCACAAATACAACACAGCAAACAATAAACTATGTTATGGTCTGAAGCAGTTAAAAATAAGTGACCCAATCATGGCCCGATATAAAGTCGGAATCCACATCGATCACTTTCAGTACCCGGCCCGGAGATTGTGATCACTTGAATCGGCGTGCGAAGTGGGCATGTCAACTTAGTTTCCCTCCATCCCAAAACCGTCTAATATGTCATAGAACATACTTAGTTTGATAGAGAAACATCCCTTCCTTCTTTTGGTCAACTTGTAACCCTAAAAAGAAATTCAACTCCCCCATAGCACTCATCTCGAACTTAGACTTCATCACCTTCTCAAAATCTTTGCACATTTGTTCGTCTGATGATCCAAAAATGATATCATCGACGTACACTTGTACCAAGATAAAGTGTTCTCCTTTCCTCTTCACAATTAGAGTACTATCTATCCTACCCCTTTCAAAACCGTTTTCTAAAAGATGGTTGGATAAAGTCTCATACCACGCCCTAGGTGCCTGATGTAATCCATAAAGAGCCTTATCTAAGCGATATACTCTATCAGGATATTTTGGATCTGTAAATCCGGGCGGTTGTTCTACATACACCAACTCCTTCACTTCCCATACAGGAAAGCACTCTTAACGTCTAATTGATATACCTTAAAGCCCTTGAAGGAGGCAAACGCTAGAAATAACCTAATGGCTTCCAGCCTTGCTACTGGTGCAAAAACTTCATTGTAATCGATTCCTTCCTCTTGGTTGAAACCCTTTACAACTAATCTCGCTTTGTTGCGCGTGACTATACCTCGATCGTCTCTTTTGCACTTAAAAACCCATTTGGTTCCTATGGCAATCTCCCCTCGAGGTAACGGAACTAACTCCCACACTTCTAGTTTCCTAAACTGTGAAAGTTCTTCCTGCATCGCTTCAACCCAGGAGTTATCCTTAAGTGCCATTTGCACATTCTTAGGCTCTACTTGCGATATGAAACATGAATAAAGACATGTGTGATATGCCTCGGAGTCGTTTATTATCGACAACAACACGGTGTTGTTATTTACACTACTCCGAGTCTTCACACCCTCGTTAGGATTTCCTATGATGCTTTCTATTGGATGGTTCTTGTTAATCCTAGAGGTCTCTATTTCATCAACCCTTAGATTATCTCCTAAGTTGGATCCTATTTCACCTAATGGGGGAACAGACTCAGCTTCTACATTTTCCTCCTCACGGACGTTTTCCTCAGAATTGGAACTCGATGCTTGAGACTGATTCTCAGTTGTAGGTGCTTCCTGATCAGCAACTTCTGGAGATCCATCTACAGTCGCAGTAGGCTCGGATGTAGATTCGAACGTGGTCCTCGGAAAGATTTGGCCATCGTCGTTCAGATGCAACGTCGCCATGTCCTTCTCGATTGTACCTGCATTATCATCCAAAGGAATGTTAAATGACTCAAATAACTTATCATAGTCAAATATCCATTCCGGACCAGTTTGGGGTTCATGTGTATAACTTGTGACTTCAATGTTATACACATTCTCCACAGTACCAGTTGTTTTGTTAAACACCCGTTTGTTTGGTGAGTTTGGCACATAACCTAGGAAGTATCCTTCGTCAGCCTTTTCACCAAACTTCGGTTGATGTTTTGTTCTTAAAAATGTGCATGGTACTCCAAACGGTTCGAATCCAGTTAAGTTAGGTGGCCGTTTATTCAAAATTTCATAGCATGTTTTGTTCAATGATTTGACTGTAAGGACTCGGTTTAAAATGTGGCACGCGGTATTCACTGCCTCCCCCCAAAACAGGGTAGGAAGCTTTGAATCCGAAAGCATAGTCCTTGCAGCCTCAATCAAAGTTCTATTTTTACGTTCGGCCACCCCATTCTGTTGAGGTTCATATGGTGCACTGAATTGATGCACTATGCCCTTTGATAGGCAATATACACCAATTACAGTGTTTTTGAATTCAGTTCCATTATCACTACGAATATGTTTAACCATAGTTCCGTATGAGTTCTCCACTTGGTCCAAGAACCCGATGAGCCTTGCAGCCGTCTCGTCCTTCGTACCTAAAAAGAAAACCCAAGAAAAACGTGAGTAATCGTCAGTGATAACTAAGCAGTACCAACTACCTCCGATACTCCTTTGTTGATTGGGCCGAAAAGATCCATGTGCAACAGATCGAATGTTGAGGCTATGGAATTCTGCTTCTTGGACTTGTGTGTCTTCTTGTGCTGTTTGCCCTTCATGCAAGGTAGACACTTATCCTCGAACTGAAAACTTTTCATGGGCACACCCTGCACCAGTCCATGCTTCGTTATGTAATTCATCTTTCTCAGGTGCAGGTGAGCCATGCGTCTGTGCCACAGTACGGATTCCGTCTCCGAAGCTTTGGATAATAGACAGATTGGCCCCATCGAAGTCTCCGGCTTGTTCATATCCAGCATGTACAAGTCATTCTTCCTTGGCGCCCGCATCAACACCCATTCTTCAGGAATTTTGAATCCAGGCTTTAGCACTAACGCCTCCGTGTCAGTAAATAACACCGAGTTCTTCTTATCACAGATTTGAGATACACTAATGAGATTATGAACCAGTTTATCAACGTGATAAACTTGGTCCAATTTTATTGTCCCATTAGTGACCACTCCGGTACCCGTGATGTTTCCACCCTTGTCACCAGCGAATGATACGAATCCCCTATTACCCCCTTTGAAGTCTGTGAGTAGACTTCTTTCCCCCGTCATGTGCCTGGAGCAACCACTGTCGACGAACCACTTGTTGTTTGGACCTGTAGTTATCTCCTGCACATGAAAGAAAAGAGGTTAGTTATCACGGGGAACCCAAGCCATGACTGACTTGGTAATACCATTCTCGTCCACATACGTGAACTCTTTCAAGTACCCATCTCGCCTTTCAGGTGACTTGGGCCTTTGAACTGAATTCTGTTGTGGTGCCAAGTGATTTAAGTTCACTCTTTGCCTTGGAGTAGGCATTTGTTGTGGAGCTCTAGAATAATTCCTATTATATGGCATTTCTGACTGTGATCCTTGAGCTCTTACCGGTGCATATTGTCTAACTGGAGTATGTGACCTAACTGGAGTATGTGACCTGCTAGGTGTTGTGCTCCTATAGACTTGCTGAGGTGCTGACCTAGATTGATTATTGACACGATTCGGTGAATTTGTCCTAATCACTTCCTTTGGTCCAACCTTAACCGGTGTGTTTTTCACAACTTGTTTGGGTGCGGCGTGCACAGTTTTCTCGGTAGGTTGAGAACTACTGCTGCTTGCCACACTGGGTGAGGGCTTAACAGGTGTTGGGTTCACTGTCTTAGGGGTAACATCTGCTTTCCTAAGTGGACAGTGAGAAGCAACGTGCCCTTTCTCGTGACATCTGAAGCAAGACATCTTATCTATGGACTTTTTAGTGGTTCCCTTAGATCTAGGTGTCTCACTAGTGTCTTCTTCCTTTGGTTCAGCTATGATGTCTGACTCGTCGACCTGGTCAGCCCATGAAATTTTCTGTTTTCCTGCAGATGTTTCACTGGAGGAAGACACAAATTTCACTTTCTTGACCTTGACGGTTGAGTCAGCCACCTTAGGTGCCTTTTCTACTATAGGCTCAGGTGTCGGTTCAGGTAGGTCCTCTAAGTCTACTGACTTGTCAGTTTTCTCCTGAGGCTGAGGCACATAGTTCGCATTGAACGGTGGAGGAATTTCGTGAAAACCTAGACCTACAGGCTTCTTAGACTGTCTTTGGTCATCTAAGACTTTCCCTAGATTGAGGCTCGAATTCCTAAACTTTTCCAGCTTGCTATTTGCCTCTGCTACCTTAACCTTGGTCTCTGCTAGCTCTATATCCTTGTCCTTAAGACTTTTTGTCAAGGCCTCTACGTGCTCATACATAAGTTCTATCCTAACACACTGCTCACTGAGTTTGTCTTTTAGAACTACTACGTCTTGAGCATCAGCCTTAAGCTTTTCTTTTAGATCTTGCTTGATATCATTTAGGCTAGCGTTTTCTATTTTTAAGTTCTCATTTTGAGCAGATATGGTTTTATGTGATTCTAAGACTAGATTTAACCTATCATTAGAAGTAGCACACAAAGCACATAATTCTTGAAATAGAGAGTAAGATAGACTAACCTTAGAGTTATCAGATTCCACGTTGGCCATCTGAGCAGCAAACTCCAGCACTGTCTGATCATTCGCCTTCTCTACCCACATTGGACTGCTATCCCGTGTGGTCTGCTCGTTCCCATCACATCCAGTTTCAGTAACTTCAGCCATGAAGGCTCTAGCATTGGACTCAGGATGTGAACCCCAATCATACGTACCATCTAGCTGTCGATCTGAAGTGACGTTCGATAATAGACCAGCTAGATTGGCTTGTCCAGTTGAGGAACTCGGAAGGTATCTTTGTTGGGACTGATTTTGGAATTGTCCCTGATGTTGGCTCTGTCCCTGGTATGTCTCTACCTTTGGCCTCTGGCACTCCCTTGCGAAGTGTCCTAGTCCTTGACAGTTATAGCATTTCACCTTGGACTTATCAAACCCGATCCCCTTGTTATTCATCTGCAAATTCCTTCCAGTTCTCTTAATGAATCTTTTAACCCTCTGGGTCACCATGGCCAGTTGCCATTTAAGATCCATTTCCTCTAAGTCATCAGGGTCGACCTGATCGTAATCTTCGTCCCATAGAGCTGGGTCATTGATTTTCCCTTGAACACAACTTCCGTATGCGGCCACAAAAGAAGCAAGTAGATTCAGATGCTCTTCCGCTGACTTTGCGCTCATGGGCATCTTCGAATAACTCTGACTGGTCGATGCCTGTTGGACTTGAGGTTGCGGTTCTTCCGATCTTCCTAATCCTAAGAACGCGCGATTCAATGAGTCTTCAGACTCTGCTGGCGATGACGTTTCTCCGGTGAAAAACGCTGTAGCACTCTTCGGTTCAGCTGTCACTGATGATTTAGATGTCTTTCCAAAATACATTGCCGGATTCTGGACTTGCTCGTAATCAGTCTCAGCCTTAATCAACTCGAAGTGATATGCCCTCAACGTTCCCACAATGTCATCAAGTGATTGAGTATAGTATTTGTCCTCATTCAGCTTAATCATTGCCACGTACATAGCCCATTTGGCTGGTAGGGCATCAAGAAGCTTGTTGTTCTTGTCAGTGTCCGAATACTCAATTCCATGACTTTCAAATTCTGTTATCAGATGATAGAACCTCGTGATAATATCATCCAACTGTTCATCCTTAATTGCCTTGAAAATTGCAAACTGTTGTTTCAACAGCTCTGTACGCTTTCTACGCACCCGAGGATTACCCTCACACCTTTTCTCGAGAGACTCCCAAAGTTCCTTCGACGTCCTTTGAGTCCGAAATGTGTGCAAAATATCTTGAGGTAAAGCCATACGGATTATGGAGAAAGCTTTGTTTTCGGCTTCAAATAATTTCTTGTCATCTTCTTTCATCATCTGATATGACAAGACCTTTTGACGGCCTTCAACTTCAGATACTGGCGGGATGTACCCTTCATCTATGCACACCCACATGCGCATATCATTGAATCGTACAAAATCTGTAAAGCGGTCCTTCCACCAGTAATAGTCCTCAACTTTCATCAGCTTAGGCGGTGCATTTGCCTTCCCAACTTCGTGGTCCATCTCAAGGAATTTCTGAAGATTTGACATCTTTTCTAAACAAATTGAATTTGAACTTAATTAATTTAATTCGAAACTGATTTAGACTAACTTTTTCGAATCTAGGTAGATTCGAAACTAATTAAGGGTAAATCTTTTGGGATTAAATTCGATTAAGTGTTAAAATTCGATTAGATTCGAAATTATGTCAGATTCGAGATATCCTTAGAGTCGATGGTCCTTAGATTCGAAGGGGAACAAACTCGAATTTCAGCAGATTCGAAACACAGATTCGAAACAATACTAGACTCGAAATAAACTCGAAACTAATGTAGACTCGAGATCCTACTCGAATGAAGCACCAGATTCGAAACAAGGTAGATTCAAAAATCTCTGAAATTGACTCGAAAGGAGCGTATTTAGGTTAGACTCGAGATTAAAGTGAAACCCTAATTACCCCTATAGATTCGAGCGCCGCAAACTCGAAAAACGGCTAACACTTTGATTTTTTGACGTTTTACAGATTAAATCACTATTTTTCGAACGAAAAATAATGATTTCGATCAAAAACGTGAAAAACCACAAAGTGTTTCCCGAATATGAATTTTCTAAGCTTTAAAACACGTTTTTGAGAGCAAAACCGTCCAACTAGCGTCAAGAAACCTAGAATGTATCTGATGAACACGAAGAACACCAAGAACACTCCGTAGTCTCTGATACCACTTGTAAGGTCTACGACTGCAAGATCTATCTAGACGCGGATCCGTGAACGAGTGCGGAATCCTCGTTGACGGTTAGACGGACAACTCTCAACCAACGGAACACGGAGACTATTAGACGCTGAACGAACGACACACGAACGATCCTACGAACTAATTCTCTCCGAAACGGCACTCAACTAGCTGATAAACTCGAGATCGCCTTTTGCTTAATTCCTCACGAATTCTGCTAAAGGTCCTCTAATGATTCGAGTCTATCCCTAATTATAGACCCTGATTCGAGTCTGTTGTGGGCCAAGCTCGAATCTGGCCCAAGGCCCATTCGAGTCTGTCCACAAGACACTCTCGAATCTAGCCTTCGTTCGAATCTATGGTTACATTCGAATCTATCACAGATTCGAATGTCAACCCATATATAATTCGAATCTAGCCTTTTACATAAACAACTAAGTGATGAAACTTACGTTATTACCTTATGATTGATTTTATCTTTGAACTTTATGTTTGAACTTCTTGTAATACGTTACATCAAGTTCCAACACACAAACACCGATAAATATCAACCATAAATAACATATATAACAAACACTTGTTAATTCTCAATACTCAGAATATTACTTAAACCAAAATGCTGATCGATTAGACTGCTATCGTCACACAGGGTGTACCGACAAAGTTGGATGCAGATGCCAGTGGCAAAGCCGTTTCAGTAACAGCTTACAGAGGCATGATTGGGAGCTTGATGTATTTAACTGCTAGTAGACCTGACATTATGTTTGCTACCTGTTTATGTGCTAGGTTTCAAGCTGATCCTAAAGAATCACATCTAGCTGCTGTGAAAAGATTCTTAAGATACCTAAAGGGTACACCAGGTTTGGGTCTTTGGTATCCTAAAGACTCAAGCCTTGAGCTAACAGGCTATTCAGATTCTGATTTTGCAGGCTGCAGGCTAGATAGGAAAAGCACAATAGGTGGATGTCAACTCCTTGGTGGTAAGTTGATAAGTTGGTGTAGCAAGAAGCAGAAATCAGTTTCCACTTCTACTGCTAAAGCTGAATACATTGCTGCTGGAAACTGCTGTGGGCAGATTTGCAGCATCAGCTTGAACACTATGGACTTGTATACAGGAAAACTTCTATTCTGTGTGATAATACAAGTGCCATAGCTATCTCCAACAATTCAGTGTTTCACTCCAGAACAAAGCATATAGAGGTCAGACATCACTTCATCAGGGATCACATTCAGAAAGGTAATGTGAAGGTAAGTTTTATTTCCACAGATGAACAACTTGCAGACATTTTCACCAAGCCTCTTGATGAAAACAGGTTTAATTATCTTGTCAGCAAGCTGGGCATGTTAAATAAAAGTGACTAAGTTTCCTAAAATGTTCTAAGTTATTATATGTCTCACACTGCTCAAGTCTCTCAGAACAGCTTAGGCAGAAAAGGCTATACATGTTCTACACTTAGCCAAATTCTGAAAAACTTGAACAGCTTGAGCATATAATAGGCTTGACAATAACAGCTTTCAAGTCAAACCTGTTCTGATGATCAAACCTCTAACCTGCTCACTCTCTCAATCTGTCATACAAGACATTGTCTTGTAACTTGATCGGCTATTGAACATAACCTGTTCTCACATAGCTGAACAGGCTGAATGAACAGCTTGAAGAGTGAACATCTTGTGATGACCCTGCTCATCACAGGTTTGACCAACACCTTAGAACATCAGTTTTAATTACCTTTCTTCACAATTAAGTTACTTAATTTTTGTTTTTATTTAACTTAATTACTGCGGATAATGTGTGTTTACATGTGTTAGTGAATAAAAAGGGCTCAAGTGGTCTGACAACCGTTCTGACACGGACAACCGTTCCGTTTCCGTTAACGAACATTTCAAATCAACCGCCCAAACTTTTCTCTCTCATACCAACTCACATTCGAACACTATAAATACCCCCTACTGTTTCATCTTCGTCTTCCTCACTACTTCCATAACTTCCAAAAGAACCCTAAACCTCGACTAAGTGTCTTGTGCTACTACTTTCACTACTTCCCAAATGGCTCACCGAAACTACCCCTTTCTACCAGTATTTGTTGGTGCTGATGTTCAAAAACATTCCTCTGTCACCACAATGCTAACCCTGAAACCTACCAACTACCTTGCAAACCTAACCATCCCCAAAAACTATGTGGGGAAAGGCTACGAAGAAATGGTGGAGTTTCTAAAAGTTCACCCCCTGAACTATGCCATGACTGCCACTCCTGGTGTCCTGTACTAGGAGATGGTGTATGAGTTCTGGTACACCTGTGCCTACAACCCAGATACCAAAGTCATCAGGGGAACAATACTCAGTGGGACTCAGACCATTGAGATCACCACTCGTCTTATCAGGGAAGCTCTTCGACTCCCTGTGGCTGAAACATACGATCAGCCACAGCCTGAAGATGAACAGATGAGGAATCTGCTACACTTCTGTGGTGTAGCAGAACCAAAAGTTGGAGCTACTCTGTTTAGGAAGGATTTGTCTCCCACATACAGTTTTCTATTTGCCTCAGTGGTCATGTGCTTCAGCAGTAAAGTTGGTTCATTCGACCAACTCAGCCGTGATGAGATTCCTATAGTCCTACAACTTGTGGATGAGACTACAATCAACATGGCCAGATGGATTTTTATGAATTTGAGGAATCTGGTGCAACAGGAAACACGTCCAGTTGTTGTTCGTTATCCCAGGTTTTTGAGCCTCATCTTCAAGCACATATGTGGTGATCAACTGTATAACTCTCAGCCTTTACTTCATACTGCTGCATTTCCTGTCATAGGAAATAGAGTTTTCTACACTCCGGTTCTCCCAAATGAGCCTCCTCTATCTACACCAATGAGGAGGTTGCTAGAAATGGTGGAAGGACCCTCTGCTGTGAGGGTGGATCCAGAAGCTGCTCCCAAAGAAAAATCCAAATCCAGGGTCAAGTTTGTTAAGAGGACCCTGAAAACGACTGAAGCTGGGCCTGTCCACAAGAAGGCCAAAACAGCCAAGTCTAAGTCTGCACAATCAGCCTCTGTGGCTGAGGGGGAGCAGGCTTCTCACCCTGGTTCATTTGTTGAACCTGAAGCCTCTGTGGCTGGTGCCTCTGTGGCACCTGAGACTATGGAACAGGCTAACCCTCCTGTTTCTGACCCAGTCTCAAAACTAGTCCAATCAGATCCCGTCATCTCCTCTCCACAACATCCATCATCCACCTACTCTCTAAAATCATACCAACGCAAATCCCTTGCCAAAAAGAAACCAACAGCCAAATCAGCCAAAACAGCCTAAATCAGCCCCTCTGTTCCCTCTCAACAGGGTTCAGTTGAAAAAGAAGCAACCACTGCTGCTTCTCCTATTTTGTGAGAAGTTTCAGAACATTTGGAGCCTGCTTCACTCCAAAAAGAGTCCACCCTGAGTCAGCCTCAGCCCTCTGGTTTCTCCCAACAGGAACCAGTTGTACATATGGAGACAACCACATCAACTATTCCAGCCTCCCAACAGGCTGAGAATATTGAAAGACAGGATTTCTCTCCACTCCATACTGAGTCCACACAGTCCTCACTTCATACTTCCTCACACCCTGAGTCTACACGAGGTGCCAAACCTGCTGGAATAGACCATCCAGTAGATCAGCCTCCAACTTCTGCTCCTCATGATGCAGCTGTTCTACACCAAACAGTTGCTGAAGGACCAACCACCCAAGCTGATGAACCTCAGGGATCATACCATCCCTCTGGTGAGGCTTCTCCTGTCATGAAAACTCCATCAGCAGGTTTCACCACTGCTGATGTTGAAATGCAAATCCCATCTCCCCATGATGAGGTACCTTTAAACCAAGGTGCTGCAGAGGGAATAACCCCTAGCCTTAATGAAGGTGCTGCAACACAAGCAACATCTGAAAGGCTACCATCCTCTACCCCTTCTCCTGATGAAGTAGCTACAACCACTGCTGAGGGACCCTTTGACCCTTCCAACCTGGGCCATATTACTTTTACCCAGGCTATGGAACTTCTATCCAAAGTCCCCCTTCCCTCTCCATCACATCCCCAAACACCTACCTCATCATCATCTTCTCATTCATCACCATCCACTCAATCCAAACAATCTACCTAAACTCCTCCATCCCCTAAAAATCTACCTTTGAAGGATCAACTTTCCTTGCTGACCAACAAAGTTGGCTCTTTAGAAAATTCCATGTCCTCTCTACCCTCTCTAATTTCAAATTTTGTGTCTGAACAGCTCAAAGGATTCTTTGATCTTTTCAAGAATTCCTTTCCCTCCACTACTCCAACTGACCATTCCTCACAGCTGCTTGCACTTATTGCACAACTGCAAAATATCTCCACATCCGTCTCCTCAATTGTTTCACACCAACAGGACTCCGTGTCCTCTATGACAGCCATCTCCCAACAACTGTCCACTCTCCTAACCACTTGCAATTCTATCCTTCCTGATACACTGGCCAGCCTAAACACTCTAATTGTCTCTCTATCAAATTCTGTGTCAGCAAACCTTGCTGATGTGCAGGACTCTCTTGAGTTACATCTTGCACAACTTCAAAGTCTGCTATTCACAACTTCTGATAGAGAATACATTCTTAAGCTGACCTCCATTGCTGATTCACAATCATCCTCTCTTCAAACCTGTCTTTCCCAACTTGCAGAGGTGAAGGACAATCTCGCTTTCTTAGTGCATAGCCTGGTTGGTCCCAAGCCTGCTGCCAAAACTGCTGCAAAGCCTGCTGAATTTGTTTCTTCAGGCAGACCAGTTGTTGAAGGTGCTGGTCCATCTCTTTCAAAGGGGGAGAAGTTGTCTGCATCGAAGACTAAGTCTAAGGGGGAGAAAACCTCTTCTCCTAAGGAGAAATCAGCATCTACTAGTCAAACAGCAGGTGCATCTTTAACATGTACTGGTCCAGTTGAAGGTGCCTTCCATCAACCTGAAGCTGCTCAGCCTACTCTGGCTGGATCTCCAAACCCTGCACAATCTAAGGGGGAGAAATTCATTCCTGAGGACAGGCCAAGCAGTAGAAGGAGGCATCTTATTCTGGAGGAAGAAGAAGAAGAAGAGGAAGACATTCCTGAAGCTGTTACCACTACAACAGCTAAAGGAAAAGAAAAAGCAGTTGTTGACCCTGATCACCAGAAAGCAGCAGAGCTGAAGTTTCACAAAGCAAGGGCTAAGGAAATGGGTCATCCCATGGACAAATATTATGAGTTCAGAGATGAAAAGCTCAAAGCCCTGGAAACACTGAGAAAAGAAGAAGCCTCTGCCAAAGCTGCCAGATCCTTTGCATTCAAAGAGGCAAGTAAAATCAAAATGCCCTCTTTGGATGTGCAAAGGAAACTGTTGGAAGCTGCTAGAGAATCAGCTGGTGAAAAGGAAGGTGAACATGAAAAGGGTGCTCTGGCCTCTGTGGCCAAGCCTAAGCAAGCATCCTCTGCAAAGGCCCAGTTCCACTTTGACAACTTGGCAAGGAAAAAGTTCCATGATGTTGCTGAAAGAAGGCTAGCCAAGGACGCGATTTTCAAAGCTGTCCCCACATCAAGAAAAGGCAAACAATGGAAATTGCAAATAACAAGAATGGGTGCAACAAGCCCAGAACTGGAGACTTATGACTACACTGATGTTGCACAAATGGGGTACATGGAATGGGTTGAGTTGGCAGTTACCCTGAGCTAGTTTAATTCTGAAACGGCTAAGACTATCAGGGCATATGTCAAGAAGCTGATGGAGAGAGTGAAAGACCTTGGCCTGATCTCAAAAGAAGTAAGTGAGGGTGTCTCTGTGACTTACCCCAAAATAAAGGCCAGGAGGACTAGAAAGGATTCTGAGCTGGAAAAACTCCTGATCTTGATTGAACAAGGTGACTATGCAATAGAGATCAAAGGAGTGGACCATAGCCTGCCCAGAGGAGTAGAGTTTGAAGAAGGCAAAGTGATTGAAGAACCCGAGTTGGGGGCATTTTTTGTGGATCCCCTGACACAGTAGAAATGCTTTCAAAGAGCATCAGATCTTCATAGAGTGGGTCTCAAACAGCTTGTGGCCTTCATACTTGCAAACTCCTTTAGGCAATCCAGTAAGTGGAGACCAGCCATCTGGGCTCAACTCAAAGGATTCTATGAGAAAGGGGAGCTTCAACATCCCAACTTTATGTTTCTCAGAGTAGAAATTCAAGATCTGGAGGAAACAAGAGAAGAGATTGAGAAAATGTTTAAAGGACCACCACCACTGTCATGAAGTCCACCTACTGTCTGAGTAGGTGAAGAATGGAAGCTGTCCATCTGTTGGACAAGCTTGCCATTATCTACTCCCAACATCAACAGTCCAAAATGTTGAATTTTCTTGTATATTAGTTGTACTGAATTGCATCAGTCGTAGCTTCTATTTACATCAGTTGTAATATACATTAGTACTTAGTTGTACTTCTGTAAAAACATATGTTGTTTATGTAATCAAAAATCAGTATATATAAACTATTATTTTACTTTACTGTAATGTTGTAATTTTATTTCAACAAGATGTATTGTAAAATGTATAGTGATTATTGATTATATCAGCGCAGACTGATTATTGCAAATAGGGGGAGATTGTTAGGCACAAAAGGCCTCAGTCAAACCTGCTTTACATCTTAGGCGGAGATTTTTAATCAAACCTGTTTGATGCACTTGAAGGTATAATTTAAGGCCTGTTTATGCCTTATTGAAACCTGAAAAGTGATTTGCAATATCAGCCCAAAGCTGTTTACCCTGTTGCATTTGTTGCAACAAAGGCAGATTGTCCAAGCTGTTCTGTCTGCTGAATAGGCTGGACATAAACTGTCTATGCTGCTCTGTTCTACTAAGCAGCTTGGACAGATTCTAAGTGTTCTGTTCTTTGTGAACAGAACCTGTTCTTTGTGAACATGCTAAACACTTTATGGAATATGTTTCCAAGTCCTTATGTATTGTTTTTGGCTACAAGATCAGTTTACAAAGTCGAAGACAAAGTGGAAAACAGAAACTGCACAACCTGCCTATGCTGTTCTGTTACATGAAGACAGACAGATATCTGAAAAGGGTGACAGACCTTTTCTTATATCAAAATGGCCTTAGCAAAAGAAGAAAGATGCAAAGTTGACATTCCTCTTTTGGTTAAAGCCTTATACAACAGTGACAAAAAGAAAAAGACAAAGATTCTGCCATATGAAGACAAATCTGCTTTATCAGAACGTGCAGAAAGGTGTCTTGTCTTTTTGGAAAAACATTCCACTATCTCACCGTCCAATGAAGAAGCTTCACTGAGATTCTCAGTGAGAGTATAAAAGGAAGCTTCTAAGGATTGTGAAAAGCATCATCCAAGAGTGTAAAATCAGATCATGCATTAAAGTGTGTTTTTCATGCATGCAAGTCTGCTTGAATATAACAGTAAGTGTGTCTAAGCTGTTCATACTCAAGCTGTCCATCTGTGTCTTGTAAAATTAGTGAGTGCATCTAAGTGAGTGTAGTCATTGTATCTAGTCTGAGTGAGTCTTAGATTAGTTAAACAACTATTGTATCAGTCATCTCAGCTTGAACCTTTCCGCAGTCAAGCTTGTTTGTAATTAACACTTGTTGATAATATACACAAACATTGAGAAAAGAGTGTTGAGTTTTTAAATAGCTGTATTCACCCCCCTCTACAACTTAGAACAATACTCTAGGGAAACCTTTTGGGACCCACAAGGATATCATCAGGTTAAGGTACGGGAGGAAGATATTCCGAAGACGGCTTTCAGAACTCGTTATGGTCATTACGGGTTTCAAGTGATGCCATTTGGTTTGACCAATGCACTAGCAGTATTCATGGATCTCATGAATCGTGTATGCAAACCCTATCTAGACAAATTTGTTATTGTCTTCATAGATGACATCCTTATCTATTCCAGAAGCAAGGAGGAGCATGAGCTGCATCTGAAGTTAATTCTGGAGCTTCTAGAGAAAGCAGAGCTATACGCTAAATTTTCCATGTGCGATTTTTTGTTACGAAAAGTAAAATTCCTTGGGCATGTGATCAACAGCCAGGGAATACAAGTAGACCCATCAAAAATCGAGGCCATTAAGAATCGGGGAACTCCTAGAACTCTCACAGAAATCCGTCAGTTCTTAGGTATTGCCGGTTATTATAGGCGATTTATCAAAAAATTCTCAAAGATAGCTGGTTCCTTAACTGAATTTGACTCGGAAGGATGTAAAGTACAACTGGGGTGAAGATCAGGATACGACATTCTGACTGTTAAAGCAAAGGTTGTGTAGTGCACCTATTCTATCCTTACCCGAAGGAACTGAGAATTTAGTGGTATACTGCGATGCCTCACACAATGGATTGGGTTGTGTGTTAATGCAGAAAGATAAAGTTATCGCTTATGCATCACGACAACTTAAGGTCCACGAGGTAAACTATAAAACAAATGACCTGGAGCTTGGAGCTGTGGTATTTGCCCTCAAGGTCTGGAGACACTATCTTTACGGAACATAGTGCACGATGTTTACGGATCACAAGAGTCTCCAACATATTCTGAAGCAAAAGGAGATAAATATGAGGCAACATTGCTGGGTTGAGCTACTTAGTGATTATGACTGCGAAATCCGCTACCATCCGGGCAAAGCTAACGTCGTAGCCGATGCCTTGAGTCGAAAAGAATGGGTTAAGCCATTGAGAGTCCGAGCCTTGGTCATAACTATATAGTCAAACCTGAACTCTCATATCCTCGAGGCACAGAAGGAAGTAGTCAATGAAGGAAACCTGCTGGATGAAGCCTTGAGAGGCATGGATAAATAGTTTGAAATCAAAACCCATGGATATCAATACTTCATGAACAGAATTTGGCTTCCAAAGTTCGGAAGGATAAAGAAGCTAGTCATGGATACAGGGCATAAGTCAAGATATGCCATCCACCCACGATCAGTTAATATGTATAACAATTTGAAGGAGTTGTACTGGTGGCCGAATATGAAGGCTGACTTTGCTACATATGTCAGCAAGTGCTTAACATGTTTGAAGGTTAAGGCTGAGTACCTGAAACCATCAGGATTATTGGTACAACTGGAGATACTACAATGGAAATGGGAAAGGATAACCATGGATTTCAACACGAAATTGCCAAAGACTACTGGTGGTTATGACACCATTTAGGTAATCGTTGACCGACTCACGAAGAATGCACATTTCCTGCCAATCAAGGAGACTGATAAGATGGATAAGTTAACACGAGTGTATCTTAAAGAAGTTGTCACAAGGCAGGGAATTCCCGTATCAATTATTTCTGATAGATACAGTCAGTTTACATCGAGGTTCAGGCAATCATTACAAGAGGCGTTGGATACAAACTAGACTGAGTACAGCGTACCACCCGCAAACTGATGGTCAAAGTGTGAGGACCATTCAAACGTTGGAGGATATGTTAAGGGCTTGCGTGATTGATTTTGGCTAAAGTTGGGATAGACATTTGCCGTTAGTTGAGTTCTCCTAGAACAATTGAAACGTCCTTATGTATTAATGGTATAATTGGAATCAGCAGAACCAACACACAACCCAATGATTAACGCGTTTTTTTAAAATTGATGACTTAATTCAGATTTAAGCAGTTCCACACTAAAGCAAGAAATATATTTGTCTACAGTGATAAAATCTAACTATTACAACATCATAAATAGTTTTAGAAACATGAATCCCAGCCCAAAGCTACAAACATCCATGTACCAATAGCTTCTAAGGACACTGAGATATGTAATGATATGCTTAGGAGGAAGGTCCAGCTACACCTTTGCCTTTTCCTGAAAACATTGAGAGTCAACACTAAGCTAATGCTTAGTGAGATAACATACTATATATTCAACAATTATTTCTTTACAAACATGGTGTGAATACAGGCAGTGTAAGCCCCATAGTATGTGAAAACAATCCAGTGCAAGCATGAGGTAGGCAATTCAAAATGCTGATCGGGGATGTGCCGAACCTGACCAGGAAAGTGAATGGGATGATTAGTCCACGACAGTGGCCTGCTGTTAACCACAGTCCCAGTCACATCAGATTATGAAGTAATTATCATGCAGTACAAACATGATAGACGAGATGCACTTTCAATTGAATGCTGGCTACATGTTTGTCACATGTCAAGTACGAGTGTGCATCATAACAATGAAACATATATGAGTGCCAATTAATGTATATTGAACAATGTGAACATGCCATTGAATAGGTAAAATGTGAATGCAAAGACAATAAATGTTCGAATAATAATATGTTACTCACAGTGGTTTGTACATTGTAAGTTGGCTCTGAATCAATGTGTGTTAGATAATACCACAATGATCTGTCAAGTCAGTTGTAACATCCTCGGATTTAATTTATTGTAATTGGGATAATTAGATTGAACTATTGTATTAAGTTAAATTACTAAAAATGTTTATGTATCTGGATATTTGGAAGTTGGTTGTTATTTTAAGAAATTATGAAATTAGAGAATTTTAATTTTAAGTAATTAAGTATATTTGTTAAAGAAAAATTAGTGATGAATGAAAATATGATGAAAATCAGTATTTAATGGAACCGGATAAGTTGAGGGGCTAAATGTGACAATAGCCGATACTTGGGAAATAAGAAGACCCTTGGTCTCTCATTTGTTCATTTCACTAAATTCAACTTCAAGGAGCTCTCATTCTCTCTCAAAAGTTTCTACTGAAATTTGATATTGTGGAAAGAAATTCGTAGATTTTATTCTGATTATTATCAAGGAAACGATCTGAAACAAGGTAAATAAATTTTAGTTTTGAGGTTGCATTTTGAAGAATAAAGAAGCAAAATTCGGATTTTTAAATCTGAAAATTCGTAATGCATGTTTGTTATAGTGGTTGAAAATCATTCTTGGAAGATTCCTGAAGCTTAGGAAACAAGAATCGTATCTCAATTCGTCCAAAAAGGTAACAAATCTGGAATTTTGTGAACTTTAGTGTTCTTGAGGTTTTCTTTAATTTTTTGTCAAATCTGGACAAGATTGGTTGTAATTGATATAGAAAATGATGTAGAAACGTTCAATATATGTTAGTGTAACATTATTACGGATTGCATGTTGCTAGAAATGGATATAAGAAATCTTTAGTGAAAATCCGTAAGTTTCTAAGGCAAAAACCTGCATGTGAACTCGGCGAGTTCAGGGGGAACTCGGCGAGTTCTCAAGAACAATTTGAATAAATCTTCAAAAAAATTCATAAGTGTTGGATCCGAATTCGGTTGGGACCCGAATTCGGATGAGACCCGAAATTGACTAAGACTGAAATCAAATTAAGAACCGAACTCGGATGGACCCGAATTCGTATGGGTCAACCCAATTCGGATGTGTCCGAAATCCGTATAAGGATCCGAAACTCGGATGGGAACTCGGCGAGTTCCTTGATCCTACTCGGCGAGTTCGATCATTTTTGGGTAATTCGGATGAGATTAAAAGGGATCTGAATTTATGGTCAAATAAACAAACTTTTGGGATATCTTTCGCACTATAATAAGGCATATAATAGAGGGTTAATTGGGAATAATAACACCTTGAATAACGATATACAATATGAGTTTCGGATGACGGTTCCGAATGTTGTAACACTTTCATTTATGCAAATTGATGTCAAATTGTTAAGGAACATATAATAATGCTATGTTTTCCTTATGGAAATGAAACAGGTCCCTTGTGGTGTTGTTTAACCCACAGTGGGGTACTTGGTGGATCCGGTTGAAAGCCCGAGGAGAAATAAAAATTGATTAAAGATTAATAACGCACCCACTGTGAGTACAGTAGATTTCGCATGATTATATCTGCTTTATGTTAAGCTTTGCCTGCTGAGACATGTTGTTTCATTTGTTTGGTTGAAATTCTACTAACTTGCGTAGATTTAGATGCACATTCTTACTTGTTGCATGTCCGTTCGATTGTTGTGCATCTAGTGATGGACCGGTGGGTCGCATCGATAACTCTGATGTTACTGTGCTATATGACGCTGGAGCTGATCCCTCCAGGTCCGGTAGGCAGTATGTCATCCCCGATCGTACGTTTTTCTTAGATGGTATGTGTAAATGCCGAGCTTTGGGCTCGAAGGGGCTGCGGCTCTGGTCCGTACTTGGTGTACGAAGAGAGTATACGACCTTTGTCGTCGGGGTTACTCTTGGGCTTCATAAAGATTTATAATGTGCGCAATCTATGTATTCACTAAGCATTCGCTTACGTTTTAGTTGTTGTAATTTTTACAGGAAAAGGAAAATCAGCTGCGGGACCATCTAGCTAAGTTGTTGTTTGAAGTGAATTGAAGACTCAGTTGCTTATTTGGTAACTTATTGTTGGGATTATTGTTGTAATAAATTTGGGATTAATGTAATGTAATTGATGTTTGTAGATATAGACATGTAACCTTTGTAGCACTGTAGAGTGATTTGAAATTGTTGTAATACTTTATTATGTACTTCATTTGCTTCCGCATTTAATTAAGAAATCAGATCATTATATAAATTACGAATTGGTGATTAATCCTGGGTGTCTTCTAAATGGTGGTTGTTGTGGCAAGGGTGTCACATCAGTGTAATAGTGTATTAATGTTATTATTTGCTTAAAACTTGATTTTGAAATCTAAGTAAAATTGAACTGAAATTCAGACCACATCCGAATTTAGGATGATCTGAAATCCGGATGGTCCGAGGTCCATCCTTAGCAGTTATTTTATGCTTGAAACCTCATCCGAACTTCGGATGTATGGTTGATCGGAACTTCGGATGAACAGTTGATCCGAATTAGCATCTACACTTAGTGAATTTTCTAATAATTTCCATCCAAAATTACAAGTGGTCCGAACTTGGTTGAGATCCGAACTTTGGATGAACAGTGTCTGAATTCGGATGGTCCGAATTTTGTTCATCAGGTCCAAGTTCATACTTGTAATTTTCTAACATTTTCCAGATTTGTCTTTTATCTAATTTATGCATGTTTTGTGTCTAAAATTTGTAGATATGAACTTATTAGTACTATTTTAACACTTTATATCTTAAAATGTAACCTAAATATACCAAATCAGTCCCATGTTTTTCATTTGTCGAAGAATACCTACTACAACACACACATAATTTCTAAAATCAAACTTATAGTTTAAATCAGGAACTGAAAATTGGTATGTAGCATTACTAACACTCGATTTTAACATAACAACAATAATCTTTAACATGCAATTACATTTGCAACAACAAATTTTAGGATTCGGTTCACACCAAAACCGAACCAAAAACTCCAAAAATTTCAAGTTTGAATGAATCTTACCTCAATTTGATGATTGTACTGATTATAGTTCCTTCCAATTAGCTTGATTCCAGATTTCTAGCACTTGATTCCAACAAATTTTTGGATTCTTGATGATAAAATCGTGGGTTTAGAGAGAGAAAGAAAGAGAGAACGAGAGAGTAGAGAGAGAGCAGGATTTGTTAAAATGAATGGACATTCTCCTTTTTATTTCTGTTTTGTTCTTATTCGCAATTTACACCCCTTAACTTTGTATTTTCATGACTTAAACCATTTAAGTCGGTTTCTCATTATTATGCTCGCTCAAAAGACGAGCATGAGGATTTCTCCTCATTGTTTCTCATATTTAAAATTGTGAACGAAACTGAAATAATAATTCCATTGATGTATTAAATTGAGTCTTAATTGGTGAATTACATGTACTTAAAAAGTAGGGATGTTATAGCATGGGCTCCACCACGCCTATACTTCGTTCGCGAAGTCATGTTGCGCTAAACAGACTTGGGTACTTGGTCTTCATGTCCTCTTCAGACTCCCAAGTGTGGTTAGCTCCCTTATGATGCTTCCACTTGACCAACACCATCTTGATCTCTTTATTGCGAAGTTTCTTGACCTTTGTTTCCAATATGCATTCCGGCTCATCAATGAACCTTAGACGTTCGTCAACATTAATCTCTGAATGGTAAGTCCATGATTCCCTCTCGGGCACCAGACTCTTTCTTAAGTAGCCCACAAGAAAGACCGGATGTACTCCTGCTAACTCCTCCAGTAAGTCCAAGTGATAAGACTGATTCCCGACTCTTTCAAGTATCCGAATGGGTCCTACAAGTCGAGGAGATAGCTTTCCTCGCTTCACGAATCTTGTGCCACCTTCCATTGGGGGAACCTTCAAGTAGACCCAATCATCTTTTTGAACTCTATCGCTTTGTGACGGCGATCATGATAGTTCTTTTGTCGATCTTGCACAGTTTTCATGTATTGACAGATGAGTTGGATCTTTTCGTTTGTTTCTTGGAGTAGAGCTGGCCCGGCGATAGGCGTTTCTCCTGTTTCCCTCCAACAGGTTGGAGCTCTACACAATCTGTCGTATGTCAACTCAAACAGTGCCATTTTGATGGTTGAATGGTAACTATTGTTGTAGGAAAATTCAGCAAATGAGAGGTGATCGTCCCAATTACCACCCAAATCCATGACACAGGCTCTGAGCATATCTTGCAAAGTTAGAATCGTCCTTTCACTCTTCCCATCAGACTGGGGTTCGATAAGCAGTACTCATTGCGATACGAGTACCAAGACCGTTTTGTAGAGTAGCCCAGAAGTTTGATGTTAGTAAATCCTGTGTGACGATAGCAGTCTAAGTATAGATAGCATGTTGTGTAAACCAATTTACTTGATATTGGATATTAACAAGTGTTTGATATATATGTTTGATTATATATGTTTGATATTAATTGTACGTATGTTTGAATTTGGTGTAATATATTACCATAAGTTCAAACATTAGTTCAAAGATATGTTCAAAGATAAGTTCAAACATAAGTTCAAACATAAGTTTGAAGGATGTAATTTGAATTTGTCTAGGAGGACAAGTTCGAATAGGCCTTGGGCCAAGTTCAAATTTATCCTAGACAAAGTCGAACCAGTCAGTATAATTAAGGGTTAATTCGATTAATTAAGAGACTTTTGCAGATTTCAGAGAGTTTAAGCAAAAGGGCGATCTAGAACTTGCTAGCATTTGGAGAGTTTCATGTGGAGAGAATCACCGTGTTGGGACGATCCGTTGTTCATCTATCACCGTACTAGTCTCCGTGTTTCGGTGTGCGTGGTCTTTCCGTCAAGCCACTAACGAGGATTTCGCACTCGTTGGAAGGTGTTGCGTCAAGATAAGATCCGTAGAGCGCAGACCTTACATTTGAAGTGAATCTACTATCTCGGTCAGAGACAATAGACTTAGGAACACCGTGTCAGATGACAATTTCATACATATAGATTTGAGCAAGATGATCCAGAGAATAGGTTTCTCGAATCAGTATGAAGTGAGCGGATTTGGTCAGACGGTCAACAATGAGCCAAATTGAATCATGTTGACGACGTGTCTTGGATAGCTTTGTTATGAAGTCCATAGTAATACGGTCCCATTTCTATTCTGGGATAGGAAGAGGTTGCATACTACCATAGGGTTGTTGATGCTATGCTTTGACTAGACAACAAGTTTGGCATTTCTCAACATATTGACCGACATCTCTCTTCAACCCTGGCCACCAGAAAGTTGCTTTCAAGTCGTTGTACATTTTTGTGCTACCAGGATGAATCGAGAACTTGGATTGGTGAGCTTCTTCAAGAATTACATCTCGTATGTTCCCGAACTTAGGAACCCATATTCTGCCGTAAATACCTTTGAGTCCGGTTCCATCATCTTGCATAATTGGTAATTGAATTCTAACATCATCGTTCTTGATATTTTCTTCCTTTAAGGCCTGCAATTGAGTAGCCCTTACATCATCCACGATTGTTGAGGTCAGTATTGTAGAAGTCAAGGCATAATAGTACGCCTTGCAGTACGCTTTTCTACTTAAAGCATCAGCCACCACGTTGGCTTTTCCCGGATGGTATAAGATTTCGTAGTCGTAATCTTTAATCAGCTCCATAGACCTTCTCTGCCTCATATACAAGTCCTTATAACTAAATATATATATCAGACTCTTGTTATCGGTGTAGAGCTGACACTTGGTCCCGTACAAGTAATGCCTCCAAAGTTTGAGAGCAAGTCACAACAGTTAGCTCTAGGTCATGAGTAGAGTAGTCCTTCTCGTGTGGTTTGAGCTGTCTAGAAGCGTATGCTATGATATTTCCTCTTTGCATCAGTACAACTCCCAAACCCATGCCTGATGCATCTGTGTAGACAACAAAGTCCTCGTTCCCTTCAGGCACGACCAAAACAGGTGCTTCACTTAGCAACTTCTTTAAGTTATCAAAAGCTGTTTGCTGTTCTTCTTTCCAAATGAAAGTTGTGTTCTTGCGAGTAAGCTTAGTAAGCAGAACAGCGATTTTAGAGAAGTCTTTGATGAATCGGCGGTAGTAACCAGCCAGTCCCTATAAACTACAAATCTCAGAGGCGTTGCGAGGTGATTCCCAGTTCTGGATAGCTTCGATCATTGCAGGATCAACAACAATACCAGCACCAAATATCACCTGCCCCAAGAATTGGAATCGAATTGAAAGTTGAGAAGATACAAGTTAACAAAGAGTATATAATTGAGTATAAGGATCATGAATTGTTTCGAATGTTGAGACATACCTGCCTTAACCAGAATTCACATTTCGAGAATTTGGCATAAAGTCGCTCTTTGCACAACAACTCTAGCAATTCTCTCAGATGTGTTGCATGGTCCTCTTTGGTCATTGAATATATTAGAATGTCATCGATGAACACGATGACAGATTTGTCGAGCATTGGCCGGAAGACTCTGTTCATGAGATCCATGAAAGCAGCCGGCGCATTCGTAAGACCGAACGGCATCACTAGAAACTCGTAGTGTCCGTAACGAGTTCTGAAAGCTATTTTTGGAATATCATCTAGATGTACTTTAAGCTGATGATAACCCGAACGAAGATCAATCTACGAGAAGTAAGTTGCGCCTTGTAATTGATCGAAGAGATCATCAATCCGGGGCAATGGGTATTTGTTTTTGATTGTCACTTTGTTGAGTTGGCGGTAATCGATGCACATACGCAATGTGCCATCCTTCTTCTTAACAAATAAAAAAGAAGCGCCCCAAGGAGAAGAACTTGGGCGGATAAAGGCTTTGTCAAGTAGCTCCTGTAGTTGTTTCATCATTTCCTGCATTTCTGCAGGGGCTAAACGATAGGGAGCCTTTGCTATTGGAGCAGCTCCGAGAATGAGATCGATGCCGAATTCCACTTGACGGTTAGGTGGAAATCCCGAGATATCTTCTTGAAAGACATCTAGAAATTCAGAAACAACGGGAACGGTGGAAGGAGATTGAATTTCAGCCTTTGCATCGACAGCGTAGGCTAAATAAGCAGAACAACCCTTGGCAACGTGCTTTTGGGCTTTTGTTATTGAAATGAGGCATAAGTCGCTTTTGTGTCTGTCCCCGTAAATACAAATGTCTCGGCCCTCAGGAGTGATAATCTTAATCATTCTCTTCTTGCAAACAATTTGGGCCTCGTTATGGACAAGCCAGTCTATACCTACTATAACATCAAACTCCCCAAACCCCATGGGAATTAAGTCTATGTTGAATACTACATCTTCTACCAGTAAAGTGCAATTCCTATATACTTTGTCTGCCTTAACTAACATGTTGCTAGCAGTCTCAACATCAAGCACAAATTGCAATTTTGAAGTAGGCATATTAAGTTGACGAGCAAATGAAGTGGAGACAAACGAATGGTTGGCTTCCGAATCAAACAGAATGCGTGTGGGAATTGAATTTACAAGGAACGTACCAGTGACCACCTCCAGGTCATCTTTAGCTTCTTCAGCTGTAATCTGAAAAGCCCTTGTTAGAGGCCTCTGAGTTTGTTCTCTGCGAGCCGTGGAAGCTCCAGAAGATATTGTCATTGATTGCTGAACACTTGGATCTCTTGGGGGTCATGGGCAGTCCTTGGCAAAGTGGCCAAGTCTGTGGCAGTTGTAGCACGTATCGCCTTTTCGAGGACAATGCTCCCAGTGATGGCCCTTCTGCCCACAACAGAAGCAGTACATATCTTGAGTTTTGCACTCCTCAGAGTGCGCTTTCCTTCATCTCCTGCAATCTCTCATTTTAGTATTGGCCGAATAGGCCTTTCCCTTCTTTGGCGAAGAAGATGGTTGATTTTATTGCGGAGAGGATCGGGATGATACAGACTCCCGTTGCATTTTTGGTGGCGACGGTTGAGTCGGTACTGCGACAGTTGACCCTATGACATACCCAGATAACAAAACAATCTGCTCCACATTTCGAGCAGCCTCCAGCAAACCAACAAAAGTTGTATACCGAACCCCACTCATGGTTCGGCGAATCTCATAATCTAAACCGACCTCAAACCGGGCTATCTTTCTCTCTTCTGTGTCGACTTGATGGGGTGCAAACAAACTTAATCGGGTGAACTCGACGGCGTATTGTGTAACCGTCTTTGTTCCTTGAGTCAGATTCAGAAATTTCACCTCGAGACGTCGCTTCTCGTCGGCCGGACAGTATTGCTGAGAGAATACTTCCTTGAACTCGCTCCAAGACATGTGTGACACTACCTCCATCGTCAACACATGAGTCATAACATCCCACCACATCACTAAATCTCTTGTAAACATTGCAGTTGCAAATCTGACCATGTCTTTTTCAGCACAGTCGCTGATTCTAAAAGTTCTCTCTGTGGTGGTGATCCACTCCAGTGCCGTCACGGCATCTCCAGTTCCATCAAAAGAAACAGCTCTGTTACTTTTGAAGTCCTTAAACAAACACCCTTTGCTTTGTTAGAAGAACCAGTGTCATCTTGTCTTTCTTCTTGATCTCCCTGTTGTTGTTCCTTGTTCTTTCTTTTGTCAGCCTTACGCTTTGCTTCGGCCTCGTCTCTGGCCCTTAATTGATCAGCTAATGACTGAGCCTGTTCAGCCATTCTTTTGGCTTGTAATTCATTGTTCTGTTCCATGAGAGCTTGCATCATCTGGAACATCTGTTGAGGAGTCATGTCGTCTCATGGCATGTTCTGAAATATAACAAATTATATTTAGAACATTTATTTGTGAGTCCTAAGTGTTTACAGTTACCCATTATTTGTCCCCGTGTGCATGACAATCCTATCTAACTTCAGATCATTTCCTAGGAGTCCATTTTAATATCATAACCTAAGTTTGAGTCCAAGTCCTCGCGGACACTTGAAACCTCAAACTAATGCTCTGATACCAAACTGAAACGTTCTCATGTATTAATGGTATAATTGGAATCACCAGGTTCAACACACAACATAATGATTAACGCGATATTCTAAAATTGATGACTTAATTCAGATTTAAGCAGTTCCACACTAAAGCAAGAAATATATTTGTCTACAGTGATAAAATCTAACTATTACAACATCATAAATAGTTTTAGAAACATGAATCCTAGCCCAAAGCTACAAACATCCATGTACCAATAGCTTCTAAGGACACCGAGATATGTAATGGTATGCTTAGGAGGAAGGTCCCGCTACACCTTTGCCTTTGCCTGAAAACATTGAGAGTCAACAGTAAGCTAATGCTTAGTGTGATAACAGATTATACATTCAACAATTATTTCTTTACAAACATGGTTTGAATACAGGGAATGTAAGCCCCATAGTATGTGAAAACCATGCAGTGCAAGCATGGGGTTGGCTATACAAAATGCTGATCAGGGATGTGCCGAACCTGACCAGGAAAGTGAATGGGATGATCAGTCCCCGACAGTGGCCTGCTGTCAGCCCCAGTCCAGGCCGCATCAGATTGTGAAGTAATTATCATGTAGTGCAAGAATGATATATGAGATGCACTTTCAATTGAATGCTGGCTACATGTTTGTCACATGTCAAGTACGAGTGTCATCATAACAATGAAACATATATGAGTGCCAATTGATGTATATTGAACAATGTGAACATGCCATTGTATATGTCAAATGTGAATGCAAAGACATTAAATATTTGAATAATAATCAATTACTCACAATGGTTTGTACAGTGTAAGTTGCTTCTCAATCAATGTGTGTTAGATAATGTAAGGTCTACCACTACTAAGATCTATCTAGACGCGGATCCGTAAACGAGTGCGGAATCCTCGTTAACGGTTAGACGGACAACTCTCAACCACGAAACACGGAGACTATTAGACGCTGAAAGAAAGACACACGAACGATCCTACGAGCTAATTCTCTCCGAAACGGACCTAAAGCTGATGATAAACTCGAGATCGCCTTAAGCTTAATTCCTCACGAATTCTGCTAAAAGTCTTCTAATGACTCGAGTCTATCCCTAATTATAGACCCTGATTCGAGTCTGATGTGGGCCAAACTCGAATCTGGCCCAAGGCCTATTCGAGTCTGTCCACAATGACATTCTCGAATCTGGGCATATTCGAATCTAAGGACACATTCGAATCTATCACAGATTCGAATGTCTTCCCTTATGTAATTCGAATCTAGCCAATACACTTAAACACTTAAGTGATGAAACTTATGTTAATACCTTATGATTGATTTTATCTTTGAACTTTATGTTTGAACTTCTTGTAATACGTTACATCAAGTTCAAACATACAAACACTAATAAATATCAACCATATATAACATATATAACAAACACATGCTAAATCACAATGTAAGATCACTTAGACTGCTATCGTCACACAGGATGTACCAACAGACTCCCCCTTGACGATAGCTTCTAATAATATACACATTTGACTTAAGAACATTGTTTATTTATTGATTCAAAATACTACCAGCATACAAACCTTTCTCGACACATACCTTTACTACATTTCATACTTACTAGCTTCACCGTCCATATGTGTGTCACTAAAGATCTTACAATTATACAAAATCTGAAGATCTTCTTTAGAGAGGTTTACCAGGTGAAGCGGATCGTAGACTCTAAGAATGACTTTTTCGTCAAAATCTTCCATAACTGCTTCCCCGGTCTCAGTATCGGCGTACCACCAATGTAGATTCTGCAAAACATTCTGTGGCATCCGCTTGAGAGGCACGTTCCTCAGACATCTGACTGGTTTGTACTGAATTCTCATCCAAGGTCGGCCGGTAAGAGGATCTATCCTTGAAGGATCTTCTACTCTTTTTCCCACTCTTGGATTCAGATGTACGAATTTTCTGGATCTTCCCTCTTTTCTTATGATTTTCTCTATTAAGTCTGCATAGGGATCATTCCCGATATTAATCAGATTTTTCCAAGCTAATGCTTTGATCTCGACCTTTGGTAGTGTATTGAATGCTCTTAGAGTACGCCTTAAGTACTGAAGCCCGTCTTTTCTCTTGATTATAAAAAGCTGCAGTTCTTGATCGAAAAACCAGCTCAATATGCTTCCAGACAACTTTCCTGTACCAGGCACTCTTATTGTTTTCTTAAGCTCTAAATCTTTCTGTTCAGCCCTGAACCATAACTTTCGTTTCTGTTCATTTGAAAGTTCTCTAGCCGGTTCTTCTGTTGATGGCTGAGCATTCAACGCCGCATTAACTATATCTACGTTAACAATATTCTCCCCATCTATCATGTAAGTGTCCGTGATAGGATTCTGCTGTACAACTATTTCGTCAGCTTCATCATCCTCATCAGCTACTACTTCATCATCAGATTGCCAGTCAACTATTTCTTCCGGCACAAACTCACCTTGTTCAAGCTCTTCATCTTCATAATCAAAACCTACATCCATTGGATCATCATCGAGATCCATAAGCGCGTCAATCATCTCACTGATTTCAAAGTCTGTAGGCTGTTTTGATGAACTAGCTTCTCCCATTTCTCCTTCACCTTGACTAGGCTCCCCCTGAACTTGTGTAGCTTGAGCTGCAGGAAAATCTACAGGCTCATTCTCATTATGTGCACCGGGATCATTGCCTTCGTCAGCCTTTTCACCAAACTTTGGTTGATGTTTTGTACGCAATAAAGTGCATGCTACTCCAAACGGTTCGAATCCAGTTAAGTTAGGTGGCCGTTTATTCAAAATTTCATAGCATGTTTTGTTCAAAGATTTAACTGTAAGGACTCGGTTTAAAATATGGCACGCGGTATTCACTGCCTCCCCCCAAAACATGGTAGGAAGCTTTGAATCCGAAAGCATAGTCCTTGCAGCTTCAATCAAAGTTCTATTTTTACGTTCGGCCACCCCATTTTGTTGAGGTTCATATGGTGCACTGAATTGATGCACTATGCCCTTTGATAGGCAATATACACCAATTACAGAGTTTTTAAATTCAGTCCCATTATCACTATGAATATGTTTAACCCTTTTTCCGTATGAGTTCTCCACTTGGTCTAAGAACCCGATGAGCTTTGAAGCCGTCTCGTCCTTCGTACCTAAAAAGAAAACCCAAGAAAAACGTGAGTAATCGTCAGTGATAACTAAGCAAAACCGACTACCTCCTATACTCCTTTTGTTGATAGGGCCGAAAAGGTCCATATGCAACAAATCGAATGTTGAGGCGATTGAGTTCTGCTTCTTAGACTTGTGTGTCTTTTTATGTTGCTTGCCCTTCATGCACGGTAGACACTTGTCCTCGAACTGAAAGCTCTTCATTGGCACACCTTGCACCAGTCCATTCTTCGTTATGTAGTTCATTTTCCTTAGGTGCAGGTGAGCCATGCGTCTGTGCCACAGTACTGATTCCGTCTCTGAAGCTTTGGATAACAGACAGATTGGCCCCATCGAACTCTCCGGCTTGTTCATATCCAGCATGTACAAGTTGTTCTTCCTTGGCGCACACATCAGTACCCATTCTTCAGGAATTTTGAATCCCGGCTTTAGCACTAACGCCTTAGTGTCAGTAAATAACACCGAGTTCTTCCTATCACAGATTTGAGATACACTAATGAGATTGTGAACCAGTTTATCAATGTGATAAACTTGGTCCAACGTGATTGTCCCATTAGTGACCACTCCGGTACCCGTGATATTTCCACCCTTGTTACCCGCGAATGATAGGAATCCCCTATTTCCTCCCTTGAAGTCTGTGAGTAGACTTCTTTCCCCCGTCATGTGCCTAGAGCAACCACTGTCGACGAACCACTTGTTGTTTGGACCTGTAGTTATCTCCTGCACATGAAAGAAAAGAGGTTAGTTATCATGGGGAACCCAAGCCATGACTGACTTGGTAATACCAATCTCGTCCACATACGTGAACTCTTTCAAGTACCCATCTCGCCTTTCAGGTGACTTGGGCCTTTGAACTGAATTCTGTTGTGGTGCCGAGTGATTTAAGTTCACTCTTTGCCTTGGAGTAGGCATTTGTTGTGGAGCTCTAGAATAATTCCTATTATATGCCATTTCTGACTGTGATCCCTGAGCTCTTACCGGTGCGTATTGTCTAACTGGAGTATGTGACCTAACTGGAGTATGTGACCTGCTAGGTGTGGTGCTCCTATAGACTTGGTGTGGTGCTGACCTAGGTTGATTATCGACACGATTCGGTAAATTTGTCCTAATCACTTCCTTTGGTCCAACCTTAACCGGTGTGTTTTTCACAACTTGTTTGGGTGCGGCCTGCACAGTTTTCTCGGTAGGTTGAGAACTACTGCTGCTTGCCACACTGGTTGAGGACTTGATAGGTGTTGGGTTCACTGTCTTAGGGGTAACATCGGCTTTCCTAAGTGGACAGTGAGAAGCAACATGCCCTTTCTCGTGACATCTGAAGCAAGACATCTTATCTATGGACTTTTTGTGTGTTCCCTTAGATCTAGGTGTCTCACTAGAATCTACTTCCTTTGGTACATCTATGGTGTCAGGCTCGTCGACCTGGTCAGCCCAAGAAATTTTCTGTTTTCCTGCAGGTGTTTCACTGGAGGAAGACACAAACTTTACTTTCTTGACCGTGACGGTTGAGTCAGCCATCTTAGGTGTATTTCCTACTATAGGTTCTGGTGTCGGTTCAGGTATGTCCTCTAAGTCTACTGACTTGTCAGTTTTCTCCTGAGGCTGAGGCACATAGTTAGCATTGAAAGGTGGAGGAATTTCGTGAAATCCTAGACCTACTGGCTTCTTAGACTGTCTTTGGGCATCTAAGACTTTCCCTAGGTTCAGGCTCGAATTCCTAAACTTCTCCAACTTGCTATTTGCCTCTGCTACCTTAACCTTTGTCTCTGCTAGCTCTATATCCTTGTCCTTAAGACTTTTTGTCAAGGCCTCTACGTGCTCATACATTAGCTCTATCCTAACACACTGCTCACTGAGTTTGTCTTTTAGAACTACTACGTCTTGAGCATCAGCCTTAAGCTTTTCTTTTAGATCTTGCTTGATATCATTTAGGCTAGCGTTTTCAATTTTTAAGTTTTCATTTTGAGCAGCTATGGTATTATGTGAGTCTAAGACTAGATTTAACCTATCGTTCGAACTAACACATAAAGCACATAATTCACGAAATAGAGAATAAGACAGACTAACCTTTGAGTTATCAGATTCCACGTTGGCCATCTGAGCAGCAAACTCCAGCACTGTCTGATCATTCGCTTTCTCTACCCACATCGGACTACTGTCCCTTGTGCTCTGCTCGTCCCCATCACACCCCGTTTCTGTGACTTCAGCCATGAAGGCTCTAGCAATCGACTCAGGATGTGAGCTCCAATCATACGTACCATCTAGCTGTCTATCTGAAGTAACATTGGATAGAAGACCCGCTAGATTGGCTTGTCCAGACGATGAACTCGGAAGATATCGTTGTTGGGACTGATTTTGGTACTGTCCCTGATGCTGACTCTGTCCTTGGTATGTCTCTACCTTCGGTCTCTGACACTCCCTGGCGAAGTGTCCCAATCCCTGACAGTTGTAGCATTTGACTTTGGACTTATCAAATCCGATCCCCTTGTTATTCATCTGTAGATTCCTCCCAGTTCTCTTAATGAATCTCTTAACCCTCTGGGTTACCATGGCCAGTTGCCACTTAAGATCCATTTCCTCTAAGTCATCAGGGTCGACCTGATCGTAATCTTCGTCCCATAGAGCAGGATCGTTAGTTTTCCCTTGAACGCAATTTCCATATGCGGCCACAAAAGAAGCAAGTAGATTCAGATGCTCTTCCGCTGACTTAGCGCTCATGGGCATCTTCGAATAATTCTGCGATGTCGATGCCTGTTGAACTTGAGGTTGCGGTTCTTCCGATCTTCCTAACCCTAAGAACGCGCGATTTAATGAGTCTTCAGACTCTGCTGGTGATGACGTTTCTCCGGTGAAAAACACTGTAGCAGTCTTCGGTTCGGCTGTCACTGAAGATTTAGTTGTCTTTCCAAAATACATAGCTGGATTCTGGACTTGCTCGTAATCAGTCTCGGCCTTAATTAACTCGAAGTGATATGCCCTCAACGTTCCCACAATGTCATCAAGGGATTGAGTATAGTATTTGTCCTCATTCAGCTTAATCATTGCCACGTACATAGCCCATTTGGCTGGTAGGGCATCAAGAAGCTTGTTGTTCTTGTCAGTGTCAGAATACTCAATTCCATGACTTTCAAGTTCCGTTATCAGGTGATAGAACCTGGTGATAATATCATCCAGCTGTTCATCCTTAATTGCCTTGAAAATCGAAAACTGTTGTTTCAACAGCTCTGTACGCTTTCTACGTACCCTAGGATTACCCTCACACCTTTTCTCGAGAGACTCCCAAAGTTCCTTCGATGTCCTTTGAGTCCGAAATGTGTGCAGTATATCCTGAGGTAAAGCCATACGGATGATGGAGAAAGCTTTGTTTTCGGCTTCAAATAATTTCTTGTCATCCTCCTTCATCATCTGGTATGACAAGACCTTTTGACGGCCTTCAACTTCAGATACCGGTGGAATATACCCTTCATCTATGCACACCCACATGCGCATATCGTTGAAACGTACAAAATCGGTAAATCGGTCCTTCCACCAGTAATAGTCCTCGACCTTCATCAGCTTAGGCGGGGCGTTTGCCTTCCCAACCTTGTGGTCCATTTCTAAGAATTTCTGAAGATTTGACATCTTTTCTAAAGAAATTGAATTTGAACTTAATTAATTTAAGTCGAAACTGATTTAGACTAACTTTTTCGAATCTAGGTAGATTCGAAACTAATTAAGGGTAAATCTTTTGGGATTAAATTCGATTAAGTTTTAAAATTCAATTAGATTCGAAATTATGTCAGATTCGAGATATCCTTAGAGTCGAAGGGCCTTAGATTCGATGGTCAGCAAACTCGAAATTCAGCAGATTCGAAACATCAGATTCGAAACAATACTAGACTCGAAATAAACTCGAAACTAAGCTAGACTCGAGATCCTATTCGAATGAAGCAACAGACTCGAAACTAGGTAGATTCGAAAACCTCTGAAATTGACTCGAAAGGAGCGTATTTAGGTTAGACTCGAGACTAAAGTGAAACCCTAATTACCCCTATAGATTCGAGCGCCGCAAACTCGAAAAACGGCTAACACTTTGATTTTTTGACGTTTTGTAGATTAAATCACTATTTTTCTAACGAAAAATAATGATTTCGATCAAAAACGTGAAAAACCACAAAGTGTTTCCCGAATATGAATTTGCTAAGCTTGAAAATACGTTTTTGAGAGAAAAACCGTCCAACTAGCGTCAAGAAACCTAGAATGTATCTGATGAACACCAAGAACACTCCGCTGGCTCTGATACCACTTGTAAGGTCTACCACTACTAAGATCTATCTAGACGCGGATCCGTAAACGAGTGCGGAATCCTCGTTAACGGTTAGACGGACAACTCTCAACCACGAAACACGGAGACTATTAGACGCTGAACGAACGACACACGGACGATCCTATGAGCTAATTCTCTCCGAAACGGACCTAAAGCTGATGATAAACTCGAGATCGCCTTAAGCTTAATTCCTCACGAATTCTGCTAAAAGTCTTCTAATGACTCGAGTCTATCCCTAATTATAGACCCTGATTCGAGTCTGATGTGGGCCAAACTCGAATCTGGCCCAAGGCCCATTCGAGTCTGTCCACAATGACATTCTCGAATCTGGGCATATTCGAATCTAAGGACACATTCGAATCTATCACAGATTCGAATGTCTTCCCTTATGTAATTCGAATCTAGCCAATACACTTAAACACTTAAGTGATGAAACTTATGTTAATACCTTATGATTGATTTTATCTTTGAACTTTATGTTTGAACTGCTTGTAATACGTTACATCAAGTTCAAACATACAAACACTAATAAATATCAACCATATATAACATATATAACAAACACATGCTAAATCACAATGTAAGATCACTTAGACTGCTATCGTCACACAGGATGTACCAACAGATAACACCACAATGATCTGTCAAGTCAGTGTAATAGCGTATTAATATTAGTATTTGCTTAAAACTTGATTTTGAAATCTAAGTAAAATTGAACTGAAATTCGGACCACATCCGTATTTCGGATGATCCGAAATCCGGATGGTCCGAGGTCCATCCTTAGCAGTTAATTTATGCTTGAAACCTCATTCGAACTTCGGATGAACAGTTGATCCGAATTGGCATCTAGACTTAGTGAATTTTCTAATAATTTCCATCCAAAATTACAAGTGGTCCGAACTTGGTTGAGATACGAACTTCGGATGCACAGTGTCCGAATTCGGATGGTCCGAATTTTATTCATCAGGTCCGAGTTCATACTTGTATTTTTCTAACATTTTCCAGATTTGTCTTTTATCTAATTTATGCATGTTTTGTGTCTAAAATTTGCAGATATGAACTTATTAGTACTATTTTAACACTTTATGTCTTAAAATGTAACCTAAATATACCAAATCAGTCCCATGTTCTTCATTTGTCGAAGAACTCCTACTAAAACACACACATAATTTCTGAAATCAAACTTATAGTTCAAATCGGGAACTGAAAATTGGTATGTAGCATTACTAACACTCGATTTTAACATAACAACAATAATCTTTAACATGCAATTACATTTGCAAAAACAAATTTTAGGATTCGGTTCACACCAAAACCGAACCAAAAACTCCAAAAATTGCAAGTTTGAATGAATCTAACCTCAATTTGATGATTGTACTGATTAGTTCCTTCCAATTAGCTTGATTCCAGATTTCTCGCACTTGATTCCAACAAATTTTCGGATTCCTGATGATAAAATCGTGGGTTTTAGAGAGAGAAAGAAAGAGAGAACGAGAGAGTAGAGAGAGGGTGGAATTTGTTAAAATGAATGGACATTCTCCTATTTATTTGTGTTTTGTTCTTATTTGCAATTTACACCCCTTAACTTTGTATTTTGATGACTTAAACCATTTAAGTCGGTTTCTCAATGTTATGCTCGCTCAAAAGACGACCATGAGGATTTCTCCTCATTGTTTCTCATATTTAAATTTGTTAACGAAACTGAAATAATAATTCCGTTAATGCATTAAATTGAGTCTTCAATGGTGAATTACATGTACTTAAAAAGTAGGGATGTTACTACAATAGCTATCACTCGAGCATTAAAGCTGCTTCGTTTGAGGCACTTTAAGGGCGAAAGTGTCGATCGCCTATTTGTTGGGATGAAGCAGGGGATAGCCAAATCACCGGTCCCGAGATTATACACGAGACAACTAAGAAGATAGTACAGATTCGGAACCGATTGAAGATTGCGTGGGATCGGCAGAAAAGTACGCTGATATCAAACGGAAGGATTTGGAATTCGAAGAAGGATATCAAGTGATGTTGAAAGTCTCGCCATGGAAGGGCGTAATCCAATTTGAAAAACGGGGAAAGCTTAATCCTCGTTATATCGGGCCATTCGCGATTTCCAAACGAATTGGTCCAGTAGCCCACCGACTTGAGCTGCCCCCGGAGCTAAGCAGTGTACATAATACCTTCCACGTATCAAATTAAAGAAGTGTCTGTCCGATGAAACACTCACCATACCCCTGGAAGAGCTACAACTGGATGACAAGCTGCATTTCATTGAAGAACGTGTAGAATTCATGGATCGAGAAGTCAAGAAACTAAAACACAGCCGCATACCTATAATGAAGGTCAGATAAAACTCTATGCATGGTCTTGAGTTTACATAGGAACACGAAGATCAGTTTTGGGAAAAATACCCTCATTTATTCTCAAATACTCAAGCAGTGGAGAGCACGAGCTAATTTCGGGACAAGTTCCCTTAACAGGGGGAGATTGTAACATCCGACATATGACCAGGTTAGCAATTATAACTTAATCAGTAGTTCTTAGCAAGTTATAACCTAAATAGTGGTCATTAACAATTAATCAATGTGATTAACGAATTTCATAAGGAAACTCATCTCAATTAGAAACAATTTCATCGATGAGATGAAACGACAAATTAATTAATCCGATCGATTTACGATATGATGGATTAATTCAACTAAGTATATAATTAAATTAAGATTAGTGATACTAGTCATGCATTAACAAACTTACTTAACATTAATTATGCAAGACTAAAACAATTCATTAAACTAATGCATTTATAAGTATTTATGAATTTACAAAAAAAAAAGGAAATACAACAATACATTTTGAAATACTTTTATACAAAAAAAAAAATAAATACAATGAAAATACACCCTAAAGGGCCGGCCACCATAGTACAAGAATAGCTTTTGACTCCATTTTTTTTATTACATAACTCCATAACACATCTACATCAAATCCTTAACTCCATTCTCTTTCATTTCACCATCTTCTTTCACTTCAACCAAGTGTGCACTCAACCTCCAATTGAAAGACCACTTTTTCCATCTATAAATAAGGCTTCAATTCATCTTCATTTTCACATCTTGCAAACACAAAAGCACTCTCTTTTATTCTCTCAAATCCGGCCCTAAACACTGTTGGAATTAGTGTCCAAGTCACAATTATTTGTAAACATATTGTTATCAGGCTGGATCCTTTTTGGGGTGCATGCAATGAATTGTAAAGAGAAGATGATTAACTTAAATGTATAATGTTAATTAGTTTGTTAATTTATTATGTTTAATAAATTAATTAGAAACTAAATAATTGATTATATTTGATTAATGGGTTAGTTTGTTAATTTATTAATAGTTAATAAATTAACCGGAAGCTAATAGAATTAATTGAGGAAGTACAAGGGCTAAACTGCAATTAGTTGATAGTCAACAGGGCACCCCCTAAACCCTAATAGGGGGGGCCGGCCACCAATCCATCCCACATGGATTTGGGATCAAAAATTTGTAGGTTTCTAAAACCTATAAATAGGCAGCCCCTGCCTGCTTCATTCCTCGCTCATTCAATTCTAAGTTCTCTAAAATTTACAAGGGATACCAGTTTTTGGGACTCTGAGATCTGAGCTTAGAAAAGTTATAATTATCTTTTCTTTTGTTCATTGGGTGTGAACAATCAGAGGCGATCTTGCTTTAGACGCTTGTTACTCGATTCAGAGGCTGTTCGTACAATCGTTCTTCGTGGAGAAAATTGCGAATTTTCTCAAGGTTAGTTTTTCTTATTCATCTCTTTATTTTAATAATTAGTTGCTTTGCTTGTTTGGTTAGATCCTTAAGGTTTTATATTCTTGCATAGTTAGGTTATTTAATTTTTCGCAAAGTTTTAATTTAACCTAGCAAGGGTATAGGAAACCCAAAAGTGGTATCAGAGCGGTCAACATAACGAGCTTTGCACTAATTTTGAGATGATAATCTTGTTCTTAAATTTCAAAATTTGTTTTGATTAATTTTCGGAATTTTGATTTAGTTTTAATGGTGCTTTTAATTTTAAATTAAACTGTTTAAACTTAAAATTAATCTTTAAATATTAAATAAATCCGAAAAATTAATTATAAATTATTTTTTCGAAATTTTTGGAGTAAAATTCGTTTTTTGAAAATTATTTAATTTTTAAAATAGTTTTAAAATATTAAACTAATTGTCTAAATTTTGAAAATTGTTTTTCTTATTTATCTTCAAATTTTCGGATTTTTAAAAAGATTTTAAATGGATAAATCTGAAATATTAAATAAATTATTATTTTATTAATTTAGGATTTTATTAATATAATTAAGGGTTTGATCTTTGGGGTTTTAGATAAACATGCCTTAGAGATAAGCTTGATTTTCTAGGTTTATCCTAAATCCTATTTATCTAGAAATTACCTTAATTTAAATTAAGTGCTTATCCTAAAGGTTTTAGAATATCATAATTTATTAGGATAAACTTGTATTATCCTAGGTTTAAATTTTGAGGATTTATATGGTTATATATATAGGTTTTGGATTTAATATATATATTTAATAATTAAATGTTTCTTATTTTATTTAAATATTGAAACAGAAATATATATATAAAATATAAATATTAATTTAAATCCTAATATTTTAAATTGTTTAAAATATACCCTGAATTTTAAAATGTTTAAAATAGACCCTTTAATTTTAAAAGTTTAAAATTAAATCCCTAAGATTTAAAAGAAATTTATATATGTATTAGTGATTATGTATGTATATATATATATATATATATATATATATATATATATATATATATATATATATATATATATCATTTAAATCTAATTACATCGTCAGTCAATTGATGTAAGGTCTACGACTGCAAGATCTATCTAGACGCGGATCCGTGAACGAGTGCGGAATCCTCGTTGACGGTTAGACGGACAACTCTCAACCAACGGAACACGGAGACTATTAGACGCTGAACGAACGACACACGAACGATCCTACGTACTAATTCTCTCCGAAACGGCACTCACCTAGCTGATAAACTCGAGATCGCCCTTTGCTTAATCCCTCACGAATTCTGCAAAAAGTCTGCTAATGACTCGAGTCTATCCCTAATTATAGACCCTGATTCGAGTCTGTTGTGGGCCAACCTCGAATCTGGCCCAAGGCCCATTCGAGTCTGTCCATATTGACATCCTCGAATCTAGCCCATTCGAATCTAAGGTCTCATTCGAATCTATCACAGATTCGAATGTGTTCCCTTAAGTAATTCGAATTTAGCCAAAACCCTTAAACTCTTAAGTGATGAAACTTATGTTTTACTTATGCTTGAGTTAATCTTTGACCTTTATGTTTGAACTTCTTGTAATATGTTACATCAAGTTCAAACACACAATCAATAACAGACAAAACACATATAAACATATATATCAAAACACTTGTTAATACTCAGAATATTACTTAAACCATAATGCAGATCGATTAGACTGCTATCGTCACACAGGGTGTACCAACAGACTCCCCCTTGACGATAGCTTCTAATTATTTACATTACATCAAATTTAAGTACTAGAGCTATAGATACTACTACCTGCATACTCCTTTACTTCAATCTTGGGCAATGAGTTAAATGCTTTTAGTGTTCGCCTCAAGTATTGTAGTCCATCTCTTCTTTTCAAGATAAATAGCTGCAGTTCTTTGTCAAAGAACCAGCTTATAATGCCTCCTGAGAAGTTTCCAGCACCTGGAACTCTCATTTTCTTCTTCATCTTCAAACGATCTTTCTTTTCCTCTTTCTTGAACCAAAGATTTATCAAGTCAGTTCTAGATGGCTCCTTCTCGGCCTCTTCAAGTTCTTTGTCCTCGACTGAGGCTACCTTGAGATAGTCAATGTCAATCACATTATGATTTTGTCCTTCATATAGCTCCGTGACAGGTTGTGAATTGATAATAACCTCATTGACTTGATCGTCTTCATCGTCCAACACTTCATCGTCTGATTTCCAGTCTACAACCTCCTCTGGAATAAATTCTCCTTCTTCTAACTCTTCTTCTTCGTCGTCAAACTCCATAAGCTCTTCCTCTATGTCCTTCAGTGCATCAATCATGTCACTGTCCAGAACCCTCGAGGAACCTGCTTCTTTTCCAGATCCTCCTTCTACTCCTTCTGTACTTGGCTCCCCCTGAATTTGTGTAACTTGAGCTGCAGGAAAATCTACAGACTCAATCTCTTTATTCGCACCGGGATCATCGCCTTCATTGTCATCTCTTCTCTGCACCTCCTGATCTCGGCACGATGTCTCCCCCTGAGCCTGTAAATTTTTCATTAACTGCTCAATTAGGGAGCGCATCGACCTTATCTCAGCTGCCTGATCGCAAACAAAAGTTTTCAATTCTACGTTCTCTTCCTGGACTTGTTCCACAATCTTCTTCAAATCGGCATTTTCTTTATCAAGATTTGCATTATGAGTCTGAATTTCTCCGATCGCCTTTGTTAGGCTTAAGATTTGGACATTCTGGAAGTCAACGCGAGCTTTAAGCTGCAGAAACCTTTGGTTGTCAGTGTATGTGGTCGAGGTAGATGGAATGGACTGTATAGGAGTAGGAATGAACGGTGATGGTATATACGGTTCATCTTGAGGTGGTGGTGGTGGTGGACTGGTGGTTTGAGGTTCTTGATGTTGTGGAATTTCTGGTTGATCTATCGGAGCTGAAGATGATCCTTGCATGAACCTGTGACGTTTGGCCCGTTGCCTTGTCACTAGTTGAGCAACTTCCTCTTCTTCAAAATCAGACTCCTCCAATTCCCTGTTCACGCGCCTCCTCGAACCACCTTCATTTATAATCAATCTCGAACCATAAGTTCCAATTTGAATATCAGGAACTGCAGCTGTCGGAACTTCCGCGGATTCTGAGTCGGATTCCGAAGATGTTAATCCGTCATCTGCCCCTTCTGGCTCGTATTCCTCCACATCTCTAAAAATATCATCTTCATCTGCTGGTGGACTAAGCAGCTCACCAACCAATGCTGCTGCAACGTCTTCATTGGCATGAGGCCCTGCCTCCCAAATTTCATTAAGCGTCTGGCTTAGCTGTTCAGCTTCTCTCGCAACATTTGAGGGCCCAGCTTCTTGAATATTTGAGGGCCCAGCTTCAGTAACTTCTGGTTGCTGGCTTGTCGAAGGCCTGGTTGCCGGAATTTGACTCGCTGCTGGTCTCTGTCGGCGTCTTGGATCACGTGGCCGAGCACGAGGCTGTTGTTGCTGTTGACGTTGCTGTTGTTGTTGCTGTTGACGTTGTTGCTGCTGTTGTTGTTGTGGAAACTCAACGACCCCTGCCCAGTTGGCATCTTCCGGGGCTTGAAAATCCCTATCCACAATAGCTCCGAACAATGGACGAGCAACAGGAACAGCCAATCTTCCTCGGTGTGAGGAACAATCAGCGAAAATCCTTTTGTCCAGGATGGCAACACTCTGAAAGTCATTTGTTATTGGCAAGTTCGGCAAAAAGTGTCTGATCAACATCATAATGAATCTCGGATAAAGCAAAAACTGCTGATTTTCGGGAGCAGATATCTGATGAACAAACTCCGAAAAGATCATCTCTGAAAAACTATATGGGCGATTATACACCATTGCGATAATCCCCGATTGAATCTTCGCGACAATATAGTCAAACCCTGCCTTTTTCGCAGCAAAGCACACCATAAATACATGCGCCAAAAACCTCCATTGTCCTATCAATCCACTTTTCATGTATGACACTTTTGTCACATCGAGGCTGTACCCCATTCTTTGAAAGGCCGCTTGCCTTATTTTCATCGGAAATTCTATAGGACCAGCTTCTTGTTCCTGAGTGCCCAACTGCAGCACTTGACGAATCATATCAGCCGAAAATACTAACGGCTGTCCTTCAATGCGAGTGCGTAGAACTGTCGGAGTGACCGAGCAGTCTACTTGCAAATGGTCATAAAATTGACGGATGTAGGGTAACACTAGCTGCACATTATGCCATAGTGGATGTCCGATCCTTGATTCAGCTAGAAAATCCAGTACTTCACGGAATCCCTGCGCCTCAGGGAGATTCATGTCTGGATTAAGGACCATATTATGCTTAGGGACAAAAGCGCGAATCGCCATATCTGCACAATAAATAAAACTGTTAGACTCATTTAAAAATCAATAAACTTGTTCAAATTTAAATTTGCTTTATTTTGTACTTTATTAAATACAAAATCTAGCACAATTAAATTTCCACAAGTTTAATAAAATTTAAATTAAACAAAATAAATAAAGTACAGATTCGAAAGTAACAGATTCGAAGTGTCCATTTTTGAATGTAATGGACAGATTCGAAGTGTCATTATTCGAGTCTGATGGACAGATTCGAGGATCATGGTCATCTCGAATCTAATGACAGATTCGAGAAACCCATGAACAGATTCGAAGGTCCTAGAACAGACTCGAAGTCCCGTCGGTTTTGTTTTTAACAAAAACCCAAGATTTTAACCGTTTTGAACTTAGTAATTCACATACGTTAGTTCAACTAGGTTCTAATCATTGATTTATGCTTTTAATTTGATCTTTTATAGGTCCAAACTTGGCAATTTAGCAAAAACCCTATTTCAACCCACAAAACTTCAAAATTCGATGTTTTAGCCTAAAATTGTGTATAAAACTACACAAATCTTGTATAATCCGGTTGATTATACCTAGTTGTATCTGTAGAATCGAAACACCAAGTAAGAGAGTCGACAAAATGTCGTTTAGAAGGATTACGATAGACTCGAGAACAGATTCGAAATCGCCAATATAGATTCGAGGGTATAGATTCGAGAACAGTAAGTATTAAATGACTTCACTGTTGACCTATATATACTACCAACCTTCGAGTCTAAGTGTAGATTCGAATCTACTGACAGATTCGAATTACTCCTTATTCGAGTCTGTCTTAGATTCGAAACCACCAACACTTAGAAAAATTTTCGAAAATTTTGAAATAAATTCAACTTTTCCAACTTTTTTTCTACGGTATCGTGTAACCAGATAAACTATGCCAATTCTTTTACCCTAAGCTCAAGACAGTTCACGCATTGTTTATTTTATCCAACTTTGAATGCACCCTCAGTAACTTTTGACCTTTTACCTAAGTAAAAATTAAACTAAACTAAAATAAAATAAAATAAACTAAGGTAAAAATAAAATAAAATTTTAACCAAAAAATTTATTCTAGACTTAAGCTAGACTTAAAGAATTTACAAGCTAAGCTAAATACTAAACAACATATTTTTGATGAGTATAGTCTAAGAGAGGTTCAATCAGATAGCGATGTCCGATACTAACTTTCAGTACTTAAACTTTCACACTTAGGAATTTTTTGAATTCCTTTGATTGTTTGTCGTGACATACCTATTTAGCCGATTGTTGGTATTTTACCCCTTTTAAACATTCTACATTTCGGAATATCCCTTGGCATTTTTATTTATCAAGAAATTATCTTACGTGACTCAGACATAGACATACTTTTATGATCAAGGCACACAGACAAAGATTCTAACTTGTTGGTATTTGCAAACTTTCTTTAAAAGACAAACATCGGACACAGGTCTGTATTTTCATACAACAAAGTGTCTTAGTTCGACTTAAGGTTTATTTTTTAAAGTTAGCAGACAGCGGTGACAGGTCTGTACTGACGTACAACAAAGCGACATATCTGCTAACCCGAATCTAAACAGAGACAACAGGTCTGTACTTACGTACAACAGAGTTGCATGTTTTCGACTCTCAGTTTTATATGATTTTTCTATTCATTCCATTTTAAGATGTATTTGATGTTTCCATACATCCCCAGAAAGTTTGCATACCTTATTTAGACTCAAAGTTTGTATGTCTTGTACATAAAAATTAAGACCGAGTGGTCGTACATCTAAGTTAGTGACACGCTTGACTTTTTCTAGAATATTTTATTAGCCTTGAGATTCCCTATATGTATTATGCCTACCAACACATCAAACTAAATAAAGTATAACACTTAGAGTTTAGTTGCTTTATGAGTGAAAGCCTAAACACTTAGAGTTTGTAACGACTGTGCTAATTTTCGTCACTTTGAACCTATGTTTCTAAGACTTAACTCATTTTCTGATATTCTCTTTTTTTTTGTATTTTTCTGATTTTCTCTCTTTTTTCTTTTGTTTTTCATAAAGAAATAGCAATAAAAATATGATAACCTACTAACCTACTAAAAATAGAAACTTACTAAAAATAGAAACTTTCCTAAATTAGCAGACTTACTATAAAAAGAAAGAAATACTACTACTATAAAAGGAAATAAAATACTACTAAGGTCAAATTACTATGGGTTGCGCATTCCATTCAGTTGAATTAAACATACTCAAACCGGTGTACCTAGTCAAACGCTTTGGTAAATAAAATCCTGCAATTATATCTTCTGTTGCCACTTTTATACCAGTTTGATTAAGTTTCTTTTCAAAGCACAAATCAACGAATAAAAATGATGCCTTTATGTTCTAATGTGCTTTGTTTTTACCATACTGGTGTTTAACTGGATTATTAGTTATAGCATTGTAGATTGATTGTCTATCCTTAATAGGAGTTGGAAGTGTAAGCAAACCATAATCCGCAATTGGTTTGTTTGTATCCAACAGAACCCTGTGAGCAGCAACTACCCAGCAGCACATACTCGGCTTCTGCAACGTTGAAATTTGGCTCACCGATGTTTGGTTTCTTGCATTGCCAGGATACCAATCTCCCTCCTAGGAACTGACAACCTCCAGTTGTAGATTTGCGCGTCAAGCTGCATCCTCCGTAGTCAGAATCCGTGAATGCTTCCAACTCTAGATCTCCCTCCGCGTGATAGCAAAGTCCCAGCTTCGGTTTCGACTTGAGGTATCGTAGAATCCGCTTCACAGCTTTCATATGCATCTCCTTCGGATTCGCTTGAAACCTTGCACAAATACAAACAGCAAACATTATGTCAGGTCTTGAAGCAGTTAAATACATAAGTGACCCAATCATGGCCCGATATAAAGTCGGATCCACATTGGTATCACTTTCAGTACCCGGCCCGAGATTGTGATTCACTTGAATCGGCGTGCTGAAGTGGGCAGTCAACTTAGTTCCCTCCATCCCAAACCGTTCTAATATGTCATAGACATACTTAGTTTGATGGATAAACATCCCTTCCTTCTTTTGGTCAACTTGTAACCCTAAAAAGAAATTCAACTCCCCCAGAGCACTCATCTCGAACTTAGACTTCATCACCTTCTCGAAATCTTTGCACATTTGTTCGTCTGATGATCCAAAAATGATATCATCGACGTACACTTGTACCAAGATAAAGTGTTCTCCCTTCCTCTTCACAAATAGAGTACTATCTATCCTACCCCTTTCAAAACCGTTTTCTAAAAGATGGTTGGATAAAGTCTCATACCACGCCCTAGGTGCCTGATGTAATCCATAAAGAACCTTATCTAAGCGATATACTCTATCAGGATATTTTGGATCTGTAAATCCGGGCGGTTGTTCTACATACACCAACTCCTTCACTTTCCCATACAGGAAAGCACTCTTAACGTCTAGTTGATATACCTTAAAGCCTTTGAAGGAGGCAAACGCAAGAAACAACCTAATGGCTTCCAGCCTTGCTACTGGTGCAAAAACTTCGTTGTAATCGATTCCCTCCTCTTGATTGAAACCCTTTAGAACTAATCTCGCCTTGTTGCGCGTGACTATACCCCGATCGTCTTTTTTGCACTTAAAAACCCATTTGGTTCCTATTGCAATCTTCCCTCGAGGTAACGGAACTAACTCCCACACTTCTAGTTTCCTAAACTGTGAAAGTTCTTCCTGCATCGCTTCAACCCAGGAGTTATCCTTAAGTGCCATTTGCACATTCTTAGGCTCTACTTGCGATATGAAACATGAATAAAGACATGTGTGATATGCCTCGGAGTCGTTTATCATCGACAACAACACGGTGTTGTTATTTACACTACTCCGAGTCCTCACACCCTCGTTAGGATTTCCTATGATGCTTTCTATTGGATGGTTCTTGTTAATCCTAGAGGTCTCTATTTCATCAACCCTTAGATTATCTCCTAAGTTGGATCCCATTTCACCTATAGGGGGAACAGGCTCAGCTTCTACATTTTCCTCCTCACGGACGTTTTCCTCAGAGTTAGAACCTGAAGCTTGAGTCTGATTCTCAGTGTTAGGTGTCTCTTGATCAGCAACTTCTGGAGATCCATCTACAGTCGCAGTAGGCTCGGATGTAGATTCGAACGTGGTCCTTGGAAAGATTTGGCCATCGTCGTTCAGATGCAACGTCGCCATGTCCTTCTCGATTGTACCTACATTATCATCCAGAGGAATGTTAAATGACTCAAATAACTTATCATAGTCAAATATCCATTCCGGACCAGTTTGGGGTTCATGTGTATAACTTGTGACTTCAATGTTATACACAATCTCCACAGTACCAGTTGTTTTGTTAAACACCCGTTTGTTTGGTGAGTTTGGCACATAACCTAGGAAGTATCCTTCGTCAGCTTTTTCACCAAACTTCGGTTGATGTTTTGTTCTTAAAAGTGTGCATGGTACTCCAAATGGTTCGAATCCAGTTAAGTTAGGTGGCCGTTTATTCAAAATTTCATAGCATGTTTTGTTCAATGATTTGACTGTAAGGACTCGGTTTAAAATGTGGCACGCGGTATTCACTGCCTCCCCCCAAAACATGGTAGGAAGCTTTGAATCCGAAAGCATAGTCCTTGCAGCCTCAATCAAAGTTCTATTTTTACGTTCGGCCACCCCATTCTGTTGAGGTTCATATGGTGCACTGAATTGATGCACTATGCCCTTTGATAGGCAATATACACCAATTACAGTGTTTTTGAATTCTGTTCCATTATCACTACGAATATATTTAACCCTAGTTCCGTATGAGTTCTCCACTTGGTCCAAGAACCCGATGAGCCTTGCAGCCGTCTCGTCCTTCGTACCTAAAAAGAAAACCCAAGAAAAACGTGAGTAATCGTCGGTGATAACTAAGCAGTACCAACTACCTCCAATACTCCTTTTGTTGATTGGGCCGAAAAGGTCCATGTGCAACAGATCGAATGTTGAGGCTATGGAATTCTGCTTCTTGGACTTGTGTGTCTTCTTGTGTTGTTTGCCCTTCATGCACGGTAGACACTTGTCCTCGAACTGAAAACTCTTCAATGGCACACCCTGCACCAGTCCATTCTTCGTTATGTAATTCATCTTCCTTAGGTGCAGGTGAGCCATGCGTCTGTGCCACAGTACGGACTCCGTCTCTGAAGCTTTTGATAGTAAGCAGATCGGACCCATCGAAGTATCTGGCTTGTTCATATCGAGCATGTACAAGTCATTCTTGGCGCCCGCATCAATATCCAATCTTCAGGTATCTTGAATCCAGGCTTCAGCACTAACGCCTCAGTGTCAGTAAATAACACCGAGTTCTTCTTATCACAGATTTGAGAGACACTAATGAGATTATGAACCAGGTTATCAACGTGATAAACTTGATCCAAAGTAATCGTCCCATTAGTGACTTCTCCAGTTCCAGTGATATTTCCACCCTTGTTACCCGCGAATGATACGAATCCCCTATTACCCCCCTTGAAGTCTGTGAGAAGACTTATTTCCCCCGTCATGTGCCTGGAGCAACCACTGTCGACGAACCACTTGTTGTTTGGACCGGTAGTTATCTCCTTAGAGTTATCAGATTCCACGTTGGCCATCTGAGCAGCAAACTCCAGCACGGTCTGATCATTCGCCTTCTCTACCCACATCGGACTGTTTTCCCTTGTGGTCTGCTCGTCTTCTTCACAACCATTCTCCGTAAGTTCAGCCATGAAAGCTCTAGCATTGGACTCAGGATGTGAACTCCAGTCATAGGTACCATCTAGCTGTCTGTCAGAGGTGACATTGGATAGTAGACCCGCTAGATTGGCTTGACCAGATGAGGAACTCGGAAGGTATCTTTGTTGGGACTGATTTTGGTACTGTCCTTGATGCTGACTCTGTCCTTGGTATGTCTCTACCTTCGGTCTTTGACACTCCCTGGCAAAGTGTCCCAATCCCTGACAGTTGTAGCATTTGACCTTAGACTTATCAAATCCTATCCCTTTGTTGTTCATTTGCAGATTCCTCCCAGTTCGCTTGATGAATCTTTTTACCCTCTGGGTCACCATGGCCAGTTGCCACTTAAGATCCATTTCCTCTAAGTCATCAGGGTCGACTTGATCGTAATCTTCATCCCATAGAGCTGGGTCATTGATTTTCCCTTGAACACAATTTCCATAAGCTGCCACAAAGGAAGCAAGCAGATTCAAATGTTCTTCTGCTGACTTTGCGCTCATCGGCATCTTCGAATAGCTCTGACTTGTCGATGCCTGTTGGACTTGAGGTTGCGGTTCTTCCGATCTCCCTAACCCTAAGAACGCGCGATTCAGTGAGTCTTCGGACTCTGGTGGCGATGACGTTTCTCCGGTGAAAAACGCTGTAGCACTTTTCGGTTCAGCTGTCACTGATGATTTAGATGTCTTTCCAAAATACATTGCCGGATTCTGGACTTGCTCGTAATCAGTCTCAGCCTTAATCATCTCGAAGTGATATGCCCTCAACGTTCCCACAATGTCATCAAGTGATTGAGCATAATATTTGTCCTCATTCAGCTTAATCATTGCCACGTACATAGCCCATTTGGCTGGTAGGGCATCAAGAAGCTTGTTGTTCTTGTCAGTGTCCGAATACTCAATTCCATGACTTTCAAGTTCCGTTATCAGATGATAGAACCTTGTGATAATATCATCCAACTGTTCATCCTTAATTGCCTTGAAAATCGCAAACTGTTGGGTCAACAGCTCTGTACGCTTTCTACGCACCCGAGGATTACCCTCACACCTTTTCTGGAGAGACTCCCAAAGTTCCTTCGACGTCCTTTGAGTCCGAAATGTGTGCAAAATATCTTGAGGTAAAGCCATACGGATTATGGAGAAAGCTTTGTTTTCAGCTTCAAATAGTTTCTTGTCATCCTCTTTCATCATCTGATATGACAAGACCTTTTGACGGCCTTCAACTTCAGATACTGGCGGAATGTACCCTTCATCTATGCACACCCACATGCGCATATCATTGAATCGTACAAAATCTGTAAATCTGTCCTTCCACCAGTAATAGTCCTCAACTTTCATCAGCTTAGGCGGTGCATTTGCCTTCCCAACTTCGTGATCCATCTCAAGGAATTTCTGAAGATTTGACATCTTTTCTGAAACAAATTGAATTTGAACTTAATTAATTTAATTCGAAACTGATTTAGACTAACTTATTCGAATCTAGATAGATTCGAAACTAATTAATATTAAATCTTTTGAGATTAAATTCGATTAAGTCTTAAAAGTCAATTAGATTCGAAATTATGTCAGATTCGAACAACTCTTTAGAATCGATGGTCCTTAGAATCGAAGGCTCAGCAGATTCGAATTTCAGCAGAATCGAAGCATAGATTCGAAACAGTACCAGACTCGAAATAAACTCGAAACTACTATAGACTCGAGATCCTATTCGAATGAAGTAACAGATTCGAAACAAAGTAGACTCGAAACTCTCTGAAATTGACTCGAAAGGAGCGTATTTAGGTTAGACTCGAGACTAAAGTGAAACCCTAATTACCCCTATAGATTCGAGCGCCGCAAACTCGAAAAACGGCTAACACGTTGATTTTTTGACGTTTTACAGATTAAATCACTATTTTTCAAACGAAAAATAATGATTTCGATCAAAAACGTGAAAAACGACAACGTGTTTCCCGAATATGAATTTGCTAAGCTCAGAAACACGTTTTTGAGAGCAAACCCGTCCAACTAGCGTCAAGAAACCTAGAATGTATCTGATGAACACGAAGAACACCAAGAACACTCCGTAGGCTCTGATACCACTTGTAAGGTCTACGACTGCAAGATCTATCTAGACGCGGATCCGTGAACGATTGCGGAATCCTCGTTGACGGTTAGACGGACAACTCTCAACCAACGGAACACGGAGACTATTAGACGCTGAACGAACGACACACGAACGATCCTACGTACTAATTCTCTCCGAAACGGCACTCACCTAGCTGATAAACTCGAGATCGCCCTTTGCTTAATCCCTCACGAATTCTGCAAAAAGTCTACTAATGACTCGAGTCTATCCCTAATTATAGACCCTGATTCGAGTCTGTCCATATTGACATCCTCGAATCTAGCCCATTCGAATCTAAGGTCTCATTCGAATCTATCACAGATTCGAATGTGTTCCCTTAAGCAATTCGAATTTAGCCAAAACACTTAAACTCTTAAGTGATGAAACTTATGTTTTACTTATGCTTGAGTTAATCTTTGACCTTTATGTTTGAACTTCTTGTAATATGTTACATCAAGTTCAAACACACAATCAATAACAGACAAACACATATAAACATATATATCAAAACACTTGTTAATACTCAGTATATTACTTAAACCATAATGCAGATCGATTAGACTGCTATCGTCACACAGGGTGTACCAACACTATACCTAAGTATATGAGTATGTTCGAGAAAGGAAGCAAAACTTCGAAGAATAGTGAGAAATTCAAAAACGGCAAGTTCGAAGAACAAGTTCGAGATCGCCGGAGACAAGTTCGAATGAAGAAATTCGAGGGTAGGTGCCTTAAATGAAGTATTGTTGACCTATATATAGCAACTATCTTCGAGCTTAGCATAAGTTCGAGCTTCCTGACAAATTCGAAGTGATGTTCGAATTTGTCTGAATTTCGAACTTAAGTGAAAAATTTGAAAATACTTAAATAAAATTCAACTTTTTCAACTTTTTCGTGTAACGGAATTTTACAAACCTTGCAGAATCATTCACACTAAGCAACCGATTTTCACGCAATATTTGTTTATTCAACCAAAACTGCATCCTAGTAATTGTGACCTTTTTCCTACTTGAATAAAATAAAATAAACTAAAATAAAATATAAAATAAAAAATAAAAAATAAAATTTGAATAAGAGGAACACTTGAACTACTCAAAAATACTTTTAATAATTTACGACCTAAACTAACAGAATATTTTTGCGAGATAGTCAAAGATATTTCAATCAGATAGCAGTGTTAAACGCAATTTCAGTATTTCACTTTCAGAGTTAGGAATTTTTGTTCCTTTGATTGTTTGGCGTGATATACATTCCAGGTCGATTGTCGGTATGATGTTCCCTTTAAACATTTTACACTTTGAAATATCCCTTGGCCTTTTTATTTATCAAGAAACTATCTTACGTGTCTCATACTAAGATATACTTCTATGATCAAGGCAGACACACAATGATTATAACTTTTCGGTATTGCAAATTTTTCTTTAAAAGGCAAACGTCGGACACAGTTCTGTATTTACATACAACAGAGTGTCTTAATTTGTATTAAAGTTTATTTAAAGTTAACAAGACATCGGTGACAGGTCTGTACTTACGTACAACAAAGCGACTTATCTTGCTAACTCGAGTCAAAACAGGTACTTACGTATAACAAAGCGACTTGTTTTGACTCCCTTTTCTTTATCAATAAATTTATTTTCTTTTCTTTTCTTTAAGATGTATTTGATGTTGCTATACATCCCCCAGAAAATTTGCATACCTCATTTAGAATCATTGTCTGTATCTTTCTAACATAGAAATTAAGACCATTTGGTCATACATCTAAGTTAGTTACACATATGACTTTTTATTGATTATTTTATTAGCTATTAGGATTTCCTTTGTGTATTATGCCTACCAACACATCAAAATAAGAAATTATACATCACTTAGAATTTAGGGTGCATTATGTGTGAAAGCTTAACACTTAAAATTTGTTTAGACTGTGCTAATTTTCGTCACTTTGAACCTATGTCTCTAAGATTTAACTCAATTTTCTAATATTCTCTATTTTTGAACTTTTTATGGTTTTCTCTCTTTTTCTTTTGTTTTTCGTTTTTAAGATAAACTAATAAACTAACCTACTAACTTACTATAAAAGAAAATAAATTATACTTAAACACTAACTACAAAAAGAAAGAAAAAAATATACTAAGGTCAACTTACTCTGTATTACGCATACCATTCAGTTGAACTAACAACTCAAAGCGTGACTTATCAAAAGCTTTCGTGAATAGATCAGCATCATTATCTTCCTTTGCCACTTTTACCAGCTTTATTATGTCCTTTTTAGCACAATCACATATAAAATGATGTCTTATGTCTATGTGCTTTGTTTTACTGTGTTTAACTGGATTATTAGTTATAGCAATTGTAGATTGGTTATTTATCCTAATGGGAGTATGAGTGTAAGTCAAACCGTAGTCCCGCAATTATTGTTGTATCCACAAAACTTGTGAACAGCAACCACCAGCAGCTACATATTCGGCCTCGCACGTTGACACGGCTACCGAAGTCTATTTCTTGCATTGCCAGGATACGAGCCTCCATCCAAGGAACTGACAACCTCCTGTTGTTGACTTCCGGTTCAAGCTGCAACCCCCATAATCTGAATCCGTGTATGCTTCCAATTCCAGATCACCATTAGCGTGATACCAATGTCCCAGCTTCGGTTTCGACTTGAGGTATCTCAGAATCCTCTTCACAGCTTTCATATGCATTTCTTTCGGATTGGCTTGAAACCTAGCACAAATACACACATCAAACATTATGTCAGGTCTAGAAGCAGTTAAATACATGAGTGATCCGATCATGGCCCGATATAGAGTCGGATCCACATCAGTATCACTTTCTATACCCGGTCCGAGATTGTGATTCACTTGAATCGGAGTACTGAAGTGAGCAGTCAGCTTTGTTCCTTCCATCCCGAAGCGCTCCAGAATATCGTAGACATACTTCGTCTGATGGATAAACATGCCCTCCTTCCTCTGTCGAAAAACTTGTGAACCCAGAAAGAAGTTTAACTCTCCCATAGCACTCATCTCAAACTTTGACTTCATCACTTCTCGAAATCTTTGCACATCTGCTCGTCTGATGACCCGAAAATGATGTCATCCATGTACACTTGTACCAAGATAAAATATTCTCCCTTTCTCTTCACGAACAATGTACTATCAATTCTCTATCTTTCAAACCCGTTGTCCAAAAGATGAGTTGATAGCGTCTCATACCATGCCCTTGGTGCCTGATGCAATCCATACAGAGCCTTATCAAGTCGATACACTCTGTCGGGAAACTTGGGATTAGAGAACCCAGGCGGTTGTTCGACATACACGAGTTCCTTAACCTTTCCATACAGAAAGGCACTCTTTACATCAAGTTGATAGACATTTAATCCTTTGAAGGACGCAAAGGCCAGAAACAAATGGATTGCCTCAAGCCTTGCCACTAGTGCAAACACCTCGTCTTTGGAAAACATTGACCGTCGTCATTCAGATTGCCTCAGAAGATGATGGAATGCTCGTCTTTGGAAAACATCGATCGTCATCATTCAGATTTAATGACGATAAGTCATTTTCAATTGTACCTGCATTTCCATCCAAAGGAATGTTAAATGATTCAGACAATGAGTCATAATCAAATATCCATTTCGGACCAGTTTGGGTTTCATGTGTATAACTTGTTACATCAATGTTATACACAATTTCTACCATACCGTTTGTTTTGTTAAAACCTTTTTGTTTGGTGAGTTAGGCACATAACCTAGGAAATAACCTTCGTCAGCCTTTTCACAAAACTTAGGTTGATGTTTTGTTTTCATTAGTGTACATGGTACCCCAAACGTTCGAAGCCAGTTAAATTTCGTCGTCTTTTATTCAGAACTTCATAACAGGTTTTGTTCAGTGATTTGACAGTAAGGACCCGAATTAAAACATGACAAGCGGTATTCACTACCTACCCCCATAACATGGTTGGAAGCTTTAAATCCGAGAGCATTGTCCTTGCTGCCTCAATCAAAGTCCTGTTCTTTCGTTCTGCCACCCCATTTTGTTGTGGCTCATATGGTGCACTAAATTGATGCACTATGCCTTTGGATAGGCAATATACACCAATTACTGTGTTTTTAACCTCTGTTCCATTATCATTCCTGATACGTTTTACCCTCGTCCCATAGGAGTTTTCTACTTGGTCTAAGAACCCAATCAACTTCGCAGTTGTTTCGTCCTTCGTACCTAAAAAGAAAACCCATGAAAAACGTGAGTAATCATCAGTGATAACTAAACAGTACCAACTACCACCTATACTCCTTTTGTTGATAGGTCCGAATAAGTCCATATGCAACACATCGAAAGTGGAAGTTATTGAGTTCCGAGTCTTAGACTTGTGTGACTTCTTGTGTTGTTTGCCTTTCTTGCACAGTACACACTTGTCTTCAAACTGAAAACTCTTCATCGGGACACCTTGCACCAGACCATGTTTAGTGATGTAGTTCATTTTCCTTAGGTGCAAGTGTGTCATGCGTCTGTGTCATAAGACGGATTCAGTCTCTGAAGCTTTAGACAACAGACAGATTGTTCCCATCGACGAATCTGAGATGTTCATGTCCAGCATGTACAAATCATTCTTCCTTGGGTCTCTCATCATAATCCAATCTTCAGGTATTTTGAATCCCCGCTTCAGCACTAACGCTTCAATATCAGTGAAAAGAACTGAGTTCTTCTTATCACAGATCTGAGAGACACTAATGAGATTGTGAGCAAGTCTATCAACGTGATATACTTGATCAAGTGTGATAGTCCCATTAGAGATCACTCCTGTTCCAGTGATATCTCCTCCCTTGTTCCCAGCGAATGATACGAATCCCTTGTTCCCTCCCTTGAAGTCTGTAAGCAGACTCCTTTCCCCAATCATGTGCCTAGAGCAACCACTGTCGATGAACCACTTGTTGTTTAGACATGTAGTTATCTCTTTCACATGAAAGAAAAGAGGTTAGTTATCACGGGGAACCCAAGCCATGACTAACTTGGTAATACCATTCTCATCCACATACGTGAACTCCTTCAAATACCATCTCTCCTTTCAGGTAACTTGGGTATTTGATTGAGAACCTGTTGTGGTGCAGAGTGATTTAAGTTCACTCTTGGCCTTTGGGTAGGCATTTGCTGTTGAGCCCTCGAATAATTTCAATTATAAGGCATTTCAGATTGATATCCCTGGGCTCTTCCTGGTGTCTGATGTAAAGGAGTGTGAGATCTAACCGGAGTGTAAGCTTTCTAGGTGTTGTACTCCTAGAAACTTCTTGAGGTCCTGACCTAGATTGATTAGGGACTCTATTCGGTGATCTAGTCCAAATCACTTCATTTGGTCTAACCGACACCGACATTTGTCTAACAGCAGTCTTTGATGTGGCATTCACAATTTTCTCAGTGTTTTGAGAAACAATTATGCTAGCTACACTCGGTGAGTGTTTATGTTGTTCAGGCTTTCCAACAATAGGTGTAGATTCTACCTTCTTATATGGACAGCTAGATGCAACATGTCCCCTTTCATGACATCTAAAAGAAGATATCTTATCAACTGACTTCTTATGTGTGCCCTTTGACTTTGGTGTCTCACTAGCGTCAGTTTCTTTCTTCTAAACTACCGTGATTATTTCTTCATTCAGATTATTAACGTCAGGTCTAGCTTCTCCTAGAATTTTATCACTAGAAGACTGCACAAACTTGACTTTCTTAATCGTAGCATTATTACTAGTTACCTTAGTTGATTTATCCTTATCAGATTCAGATACGGTTTCAGCTGCTACCTCTGACTCAACTGGTTTATCATTTTTATCCTGAGGCTGAGGCACATAATTATCGTTAAAAGGTGGAGGACTCTCTTTATAACCTAAACCTACTGGTTTGTTTGACTGACGCTGAGCATCTAAGATTTTCCCTAGGTTCATTGAAGAGTTCCTAAACTTTTCTAACTTACTATTTACCTCTGCAACTTTAACTTTTGATTCAGCTAGCTCGACCTCTTTAATCGTAAGTTCTTTGGTTAAAGCTTCAACATGCTCATACATCAGTTCTATCCTGACACATTGCTCACTTAATTTGTCTTTTAGAACCACAACATCTTGAGCATCTGCTTTTAGCTTATTCCTAAAATCTTCTTTAATATCTAGGAGACTAGCATTATTTGATTTTAAGGATTCTATTTGAGCAGTTAAATTGTAATGTGTTTCTAGAACTAAATTCAATCTATCATTGGAAGTAGCACATAAAACACATAAATCACAGAATGTAGAAAAGTTCAGAATTACCTTCTGGTGATCTGATTCCACGTTCGCCATTTGTGCGGCAAACTCCAGAATATTCTGATTGTCTGACTTTTCCACCAACACAGGACTAGTATCACTTTGTTCATTGTCCTCTGTGACTTCCTCTGCTCCATCATTCCCAGTCTCAGTCACTTCAGCCATGAAGGCTCTAGCGTTCGACTCAGGATGTTAACTCCAATCATACGTCCCATCAAGCTGTCTGTCCGATGATACGTTTGTTAATAGACTAGCGATGTTCGCTTGAGTACCCGAACTACCAGATTGATATCTTCCCTGAGATTGATTATGATAGTTTTCCACCTTGGGTCGTTGACACTCTCGAGCAAAATGTCCTAATCCCTGGCAGTTATATCACTTAACCTTGGATTTGTCGAACCCAATTTTATTGTTGCTAACGTTCAGATTTCTGCCTGTTCGTTTTATGAACCTTTTTACCCTCTGAGTCACCATGGCCAGTTGCCATTGAAGATCCATTTCTTCCAAATTATCAGGATCCACATGATCATAGTCCTCTTCCCATAGTGCAGGATCGTTGATTTTTCCTTGTACACAATTTCCATATGTTGCAACAAACGAAGCCAAAAGATTCAGATGAGTTTCGGCTGATAGTGCACCCATACGCATCTTTGTGAACCGTTGAGAAGTAGATGCTGAGTGAGTCAGTTTCTCTTCCGGTTTAGAATACCCTAAGAAAGCCCGACTGCTTGTTTCTTCTACGTCCACTGGAATAGACACTTCACCCATGAAGAAAGCTGTAGCTGTTTTCAGTTCGCTCGCGACAGAGGGTTTTGACATTCCAAAATACATCTCTGGATCTTGGACTTGGTCATATTCCCTCTGTTTCTTAAGTAACTGAAAGTTGTAAGCCCTCAGCGTACCAATGACTCCCTCGAGAGTAAGAGTTTCGAATTTTTCTTCATCATGCTTTATAAGCGCTATGTACATCTCCCACTTCGCTGGTAAAGCATCAAGAAGTTTCTCTATCTTCTCAAGTTCACGATACTCGACATCGTGATTATCCAGCTCCGTCAATAAATGGTAGAACCTTGTGATTGTCTCATCCAGCTTTTCATTTTTCAATGCTTTGAAAATTGCGAACTGCTGTTTCAGCATCTCGGTCCTTCCTTCTCGAACCCTTGGATTTCCCTCACACCGTTTCTCGAGTGCATCCCATAGCTCTTTAGCTGTACGATGATTCCTGAAAGTCTGTAGAATCTCCTGAGGTAGTGTCATGCGAATAATTGAAAATGCTCGGTTTTCGGCCTGATACAGTTTCTTGTCATCATCCTTCATCTTTTGATATGTCAAGACTCTCTGACGGCCCTCAAACTCCTGAGTAGGTGGAATGTGTCACATCCTTGCTTTAAAACACGCTTGCTAATCCCAGGAATAATAATAATAATAAATGCATAAAGCTAAATAAAATATTACAATAAGTCTTGCACTACACGTGCTTCAAGGTTACAGTATTAAGTTGGTAAAAACATCACAATATAAATAAAAGCAGCTACCCAGAACCCAAGGCATCATAAAGTTATACCACAAGCTGGACCTTCTGCTTAGGTACTATAACACCTTGCTTTTTAATTGCATTTTTATTTTTTGTAATTTTGAGCAAATTGCGTAAAATGATGTATTTTCGAGATTTAGTATAAATAGGAGCCGGGAGTTTCATTTTCTCACTTTTGCAAAATCCTTCTAGCAAATTCCAGAGCTTCTCTCTCTAGACCCGAAACTTCTCTCTAGCTTTTCTCCCAAACCGACCGGCCAAATCTCGAGTTCTATACGTCATCGGAAAGGTCTCGAAGTGTTCTATTCGAATCTACCATTGCATGCGTGATTTCATACGGTTTTGAGGTAAGAATCGCTCTTTTCGTTTTCTGCACTTTTCGGTTGTGAAGTAAAAATTCGAGTTTATCATTTTAGGCGATTTAAAGCTAATTTCGTATGAGTTTTAGCAAGAATATGGTAGATTATGTATAATATAACTAAACCGAGGCTTATTACTTAGCTTATTTGTGATTTTTAGACTTGAAAATGCATGTTTAAAGCTGTAGTTTATGAACAAACTCGAGTATGCGTAGAACAAACTCGAAATGCCAAGAAAAAGCTTGACTTGAGCTAAATTCGAGACATAGGTCCGAATCTATCTTCAGATTTGAAGGAGGTTCGAATCTAACCCCCCATTCGAGTCTGTCTTCGAATTTACCCCCCCCCCTGTTCGAGTTTGCTCTCGAGTTTAGCTCAAGATGTTCGAATCTGTTCATCAAATTCGAGCCCTTTCCCTATAATTCGAATTAATTGATAAAAATTAATGGACAACGCATAAATTAGCAAAATAAATAGCAAAATATTTAGCTACAAGTTATGGCTTATAGATGTTGGAATATATTGAGCTAGCAGTATTAATTTAGCACATGTTCTGTGATATTAAACTTCAGATATTGTACATAAGCCGTTTAGCCCAGTTGCGAGTCAAAGCCAGTGCCAGAATATATTAAAGCCTAGATAAGCAAGTGCAAGCATTATAAAGCAATTTAAAGCGTAAATAAGCCCGAGCAAGCATTTCAGAGTATTTCAAGCATTAAGAGTACTGTGAGTAACATTTATTCTTGTTTACATGTTTTATATAAATTGAGACATAAATTGCTTCTATATGACTTCTTTGGAATTCAATAGACTTTTATGAGTGAAGGCGAACACTGTGGTACAGGTGATGCCTAGCTTAGCCGGATCTTACATTTGATCTATTAATAGGCATATTTATCTGCTATCTGTTTATTGTTCTGCATACTATACAACAAGCTTTGTGTTAGCGTTTCTTTGTGCATCTCATAAGCATTATATTTAGCAAGCAAGCAATTCTGATGCTCACCACTATCCCTAAGCATTATGCGGGTAGCTAGCCCCGCATCACAGATTGATCATCTGTCAGCGGTAAACCCCTAGTGGTGGCATCTCCGTTCTGCGTGAAATGTCTCAATTGTGCAGCATTCTTTCTGGGTATGAAGCAACCAAGCAAGCAAGCAAGCATAACAACCTTTATAGGCACTTTCGCCTCATATTTTACATGCATTCATGAATATCTGTTTACTCACTAAGCTTTAGCTTACAGTTGCTACTCATAATTTTTACAGGAAAACGTAAAGAACAAGCTGGACCTTCTGCTTATGTCTATTATCTGATCAACCCAGAGGACTTAGCTCATTTTCAGCTTGTGGTATAGCTTTATGATGCCTTGGGTTCTGGGTAGCTGCTTTTATTTATATTGTGATGTTTTTAGCATCTTAGTACTGTAACCTTGAAGCACGTGTAGTGCAAGACTTATTGTAATATTTTATTTAGCTTTATGCATTTATTATTATTATTCCTGGGATTAGCAAGCGTGTTTTAAAGCAAGGATGTGACAAGATGGTATCAGAGAATTAGTTTGAGGGATTCAAGTGTTAGCAATAACACTTGGACTCAAACTTTTAAGCAAAGATATTAGCTTCGAATATCTAGGCTTTAACTTGACCTGAGATAGGCTTTGACTTTGCTTTAGGAATTGGGAAATGGGGTAGAATAGGAATTATGCCTATTCTTATGCAAGTATTATTTATACAATTTCAGAACATGTCTGGATCTGGTGAAGGAGCTGGAGGTGGACTCACTCCTGAACAGATCATGCAAATTATTCAAACTATGCTTAATGAGAACAACGAGCGTCAAGCTAAGTTCTTACAAGATCAGTTTCGTGCTCGTGATGAAGCCGAAACAAAGCGTAGAGAAGAACGTAGGAAAAAGCAACAAGATGATACTGGACGCCACAACGACGACACCGACGAGGAGGAAGCCCCTGTAGTCCCTCCTAAGGGCTGCAACTTCCGTTACTTCAAAGCTTGTGGAGCTCAACCTTTCAAAGGAGCTGCAAACTCGATTGAAGCGCTCGAGTGGGTAACTGGCATCGAAAGCATATTTCTCATCAGCGACTGTGCTGAAGAATCCAAGGTCAGCTTTGCTACTACATTGTTCGAGGGTGGCGCTGTTATGTGGTGGAGATCTCAGGAGAACATGCACAGAGCCAACTGGATTAAGTCCCTATCTTGGGATGAATTAAGGTCATTTTCTTTCGTCAGTACTGCTCAGCTGATGAAAAGAAGCGTTTGGAAGAGAAGCTGATGTCTCTTACTCAGGGAACCAAATCGGTGACTAAGTATGAGATTGAATTCACCCGATTAAGCTTACTGTCTGACTATCAAGTCGCTACTGAAGAGCGAAAGATCGATCGTTTTCTGATGGGTCTGCATCCCGAATATCTGAAGTTCTTGAAGCGCCGGGGATATACCAATTATGCTGACTGTGTTGAAGCTGCTCGAATTCTCGAGCAAGACTTTATTCGAGCTGGAGGAGTTCCTGCTTCATCTATGAACCCTACTTGTCCATCACCGCCCAAGAAATCGCGCACTGGAAGCTATTCTGGATCTTAATCCAGATATTCTCAGCCACAGCAGTCTCAGTAATGACAGTTCAGCTCACCTCCGGTACAGCAATCTTGATCTTATGCAGTACATTCCGAGCCGAGGCAGTGTCGCCGCTGCCAGAAGTCACACATTGGGCGTTGTAACCCCAATGATGTGAGGTCCTACGTGTGCAACGAAATAGGACATAGCAGTGAAGAATGTCCTAAGAAAGTTAAAGTTTGCAACAACTGTTTACGCCCTGGACATAATGAGCATGCATGTACGCATCCGTTCAGTATAATTTACCCGAGTGCAGAGCATCATCCGCGATTGCAGCAGCAGCAACACCGACCTCAGCAACAATATCAACAACAACAACAAAGACAGAATCAACCGGCCCGACATAGCACATCGCGAGGAGGTTCTAGTCGCCGTAACGAGCCAGCTCGGAGTCAGAATCGCGCATTCCAAATAACGGCCGAACAAGCAAAGGAAATACCAGATGTGGTATCTGGTATGTTTCCCATTAACTCCGTACCTGCTAGAGTTATTTTTGATTCAGGAGCAAACCATTCCTTCATATCAAATTCATTTGCATCTAAACTTAGAATTGCACCGTCTACTCTACCTGTTATCTTTGATATTGAAACGGCTAGTAATGTAAGTGTGTCTACCGATAAAATTTACCGTGACTACATCATTCTGTTCGACAACTGTACTTTCCAACTGGACCTTATCCCGATGGACTTTCATGAATTCGACGTCATCGTGGGTATGGATTGGCTTGATCATCACGACGCCAACATTGTCTGCAAGAAGAAATTGATAAAGCTCACTACTCCGGATGGCCGCAATATTTGCATCTACGGTGACAGAAAGACAGGTGATATATGCTTAATTTCTGTAGTCAAAGCTAGGAAACATATAGCTAAGGGTTGTGTGTCATACTTAGCATATGCGATAGATGCCAAGTCTGAAAAGAAAGCATTAGCCGAGGTTCCGATAGCCTCCGAGTTTCCCGATGTCTTTCCCGAGGACATCTCTGGACTCCCGCCAGACCGTCAGGTGGAGTTCAGAATTGATTTAGTGCCCGGCGCGGCACCAATTGCTCGAGCCCCGTATAGACTTGCACCTGCTGAGATGCATGAAATGATGAAGCAATTCCAAGAGTTGCTTGACAAAGGGCTTATACGACCAAGTTCATCTCCCTGGGGAGCTCCTGTTTTATTCGTTAAGAAGAAAGATGGGACTCCCCGGATGTGCATTGATTATAGGAAGTTGAACAAGGTAACAATAAAGAACAAATATCCGTTGCCCAGAATAGACGATCTTTTCGACCAGCTTCAGGGAGCCAGTTACTTCTCAAAGATCGATCTTAGATCTGGGTATCATCAGCTCATGGTCCAAGAAGAAGATGTTCCGAAAATAGCTTTCCGTACTAGATATGGGCATTACGAGTTTCTTGTTATGCCCTTTGGCCTTACAAACGCTCCTGCGGCGTTCATGGATCTGATGAACCGCGTTCATAGACCAATGCTTGATAAATCTGTTATCGTCTTTATAGACGATATCCTCATCTTCTCGAAAACCGAAGCTGAGCATGCTGTGCACCTTAGAGAGCTGCTAGAGTTGCTGCGCAAAGAGCGACTTTACGCCAAGTTCTCTAAATGTGAATTTTGGCTGCGACAGGTGCTTACAATCCCGATTTATTCATTTTAAGCTTATCTTTTCTTAAATTTTATGTTCAGCGTTAACTTGCAAATCTTGTATCTTATCAGATACAATTCCTTGGTCATGTGATATCTGGTGAAGGAATCTCTGTGGATCCTTCTAAGATAGAAGCCATTCAAAATTGGGAAGCTCCCAAATCAGCTACTGAGATCCGTAGTTTCTTGGGATTGGCGGGTTACTACCGTCGATTCATTAAAGACTTCTCAAAACTAGCCATGCCTCTTACATCTCTTACTCGCAAGAGTGTTCCCTTTATTTGGGAAGAAGCTCAAGAGAACGCATTCCGAACTTTGAAACAGAAACTTACCGAAGCACCTATTCTGGCCTTACCCAAAGGCAATGAAGACTTTGTGGTCTTCAGTGATGCTTCTTATCAAGGGCTTGGGTGTGTTTTGATGCAAAGAGGCAGAGTCATAGCATATGCTTCTCGCCAACTTAAGGATTATGAAAAGTGTCATCCTACTCATGACCTTGAACTTGCTGCTGTGACTTTTGCGTTGAAAACATGGCGACATTATCTCTACGGCACCAAATGTCAGCTGTATACGGATCACAAGAGCCTTAAGTACATTTTCAGTCAGAAGGAGCTCCACATGCGCCAGCGACGCTCCATGGAACTCATCAAAGACTATGACTGTGATATTCTGTATCACCCCGGCAAAGCGAATGTGGTGGCCGACGCATTGAGTCGTAAATCTTACTCTGCTAAGTGTCTCTATACCTTGACCCATACTTTGATTTCATCAACTTTGATCAATGAAATCCTCGTTGCTCAAGCCGAAGCCCTAAAAGAGGAAAACCTCAACTCTGAGGATATGAAAGGGCAACTTCAATTCTTAACCGATAGCCCTCGTGGCTTAAAGCTTTTCAAAGATCGCGTTTGGGTTCCGAAATTTGGTGATGTTCGACAGAAGATTCTTTCGGAAGCCCACTGTTCTAACTTCTTAGTACATCCTGGCAGCACTAAGATGTACAACGATCTAAAAGCCGAATATTGGTGGCCCGGTATGAAGAGAGACGTAGGCCAATTCGTCGATAGTTGTGTTACATGCCGATTGGTCAAAGCGGAGCATCAGCAGCCTTATGGCAGTCTACAGCCACTACCGATTCCCGAGTGGAAGTTCGATCACATAACGATGGACTTTGTGATGAAGCTTCCTACTACGCGAAGACAGCACGATGCAATATGGGTGATTGTGGATCGTCTAACCAAAGTCGCTCATGTCATTCCAATTCGCGAGAACTACTCATTGGAGAAGCTAGCTAAGTTGTATATAGACGAGATCGTTACTCGACACGGAGTGCCTCTGTCTATTGTTTCAGATCGCGACAGCCGGTTCACTTCGAGATTCTGGAGTGCATTGCAAGATGGATTAGGCACCAAGATCAGAATGAGCATAGCGTATCATCCGCAGCCTGGTGGCCAGAGTGAGCGCACGATCCTTACGCTCGAAGACATGTTGCGGGCATGTGTTCTTGAGTTTAGCGGTAATTGGGACGACCACTTGCCGCTAGCATAGTTTTCTTATAACAATAGTTACCACTCATCCATCAAGGCCGCACCTTTCGAAGCCTTATACGGACGCAAGTGCCGAACTCCTACGTGTTGGCATGAAGCCGGTGAAACACCAATCGCTGGTCCCGAGCTACTTCAACAGACTAATGAAAATATCAGAATTATTCGCCAACGCTTAGAAACCACTAAATCTCGACAGAAATCGTATCACGACCGACACCATAAGCCTTTAGAATTCCAGAAGGACGATTATATCGTATTAAAAGTCTCGCCGATGAAAGGTGTGTTCAGATTCGGCAAGCGTGGCAAGTTAGCCCCACGATTCGTTGGTCCTTTCAAGATCACCGAGCGTGTTGGAACTCAATCTTATCTGTTGGACTTGCCGAGCAAACTGTCCAACATACACCCTGTGTTTCACGTCTCGCAACTTAGGAAGTGCAAAGAAGATGACAGAGAAAAGTGGGCCGATCATCTGACTTATAAGATTAATGAGAAGCTGTAATGTGACGAGCCTGAGGTCATTCTAGAGACAAAGATGAAGAAGTTAAGAAATAGAGACGTAGCAATAGTGTTCGTGCAATGGAGAACTTCTCACGGAACTTCTCAGACCTGGGAATCTGAGCAAGACATGAGAGTTCGATATCCGCATCTGTTTGAGCCTTAGGTACTTCGAGGACGAAGTGCAAGCGTGGTGGGCTCATACTATAACACCTTGCTTTTTAATTGCATTTTTATTTTTAGTAATTTTTAGCAAATTGCGTAAAATTATGTATTTTCGAGATTTAGTATAAATAGGAGCCGGGATTTTCATTTTTCTCACTGTTGCAAAATCCTTCTAGCAAATTCAAGAGCTTCTCTCTCTAGACCCGAAACTTCTCTCTAGCTTTTCTCCCAAACCGACCGGCCAAATCTCGAGTTCTATACGTCATCGGAAAGGTCTCGAAGTGTTCTATTCGAATCTACCATTGCATGCGTGATTTCATACGGTTTTGAGGTAAGAATCGCTCTTTTCGTTTTCTGCACTTTTCGGTTGTGAAGTAAAAATTCGAGTTTATCATTTTAGGTGATTTAAAGCTAATTTCGTATGAGTTTTAGCTAGAATATGGTAGATTATGTATAATATAACTAAACCGAGGCTTATTACTTAGCTTATTTGTGATTTTTAGACTTGAAAATGCATGTTTAAAGCTGTAGTTTATGAACAAACTTGAGTATGCGTAGAACAAACTCGAAATGCCAAGAACAAGCTTGACTAGAGCTAAATTCGAGACATAGGTCCGAATCTATCTTCAGATTCGAAGGAGGTTCGAATCTAACCCCCCATTCGAGTCTGTCTTCGAATTTACCCCCCCTGTTCGAGTTTGCTCTCGAGTTTAGCTCAAGATGTTCGAATCTGTTCATCAAATTCGAGCCATTTCCCTATAATTCGAATTAATTGATAAAAATTAATGGATAACGCATAAATTAGCAAAATAAATAGCAAAATATTTAGCTAGAAGTTATGGCTTATAGATGTTGGAATATATTGAGCTAGCAGTATTAATTTAGCACATGTTCTGTAATATTAAACTTCAGATATTATACATAAGCCGTTTAGCCCAGTTGCGAGTCAAAGCCAGTGCCAGAATATATTAAAGCCTAGATAAGCAAGTGCAAGCATTATAAAGCAATTTAAAGCGTAAATAAGCCCGAGCAAGCATTTCAGAGTATTTCAAGCATTTTCAGTACTGTGAGTAACATTTATTCTTGTTTACATGTTTTATATGAAATTGAGACATAAATTGCTTCTATATGACTTCTTTGGAATTCCATAGACTTTTGTGAGTGAAGGCGAACATTGTGGTACAGGTGATGCCCAGCTTAGCCGGATCTTACATTTGATCTATTAATAGGCATATTTATCTGCTATCTGTTTATTGTTCTGCATACTATACAGCAAGCTTTGTGTTAGCATTTCTTTGTGCATCTCATAAGCATTAAATTTAGCAAGCAAGCAATTCTGATGCTCACCACTATCCCTAAGCATTATGCGGGTAGCTAGCCCCGCATCACAGATTGATCATCTGTCAGCGGTAAACCCCTAGTGGTGGCATCTCCATTCTGCGTGAAATGTCTCAATTGTGCAGCATTCTTTCTGGGTATTAAGCAAACAAGCAAGCAAGCAAGCATAACAGCCTTTATAGGCACTTTCGCCTCATATTTTACATGCATTCATGAATATCTGTTTACTCACTAAGCTTTAGCTTACAGTTGCTACTCACAATTTTTACAGGAAAAGGTAAAGAACAAGCTGGACCTTCTGCTTAGGTCTATTATCTGATCAACCCAGAGGACTTAGCTCATTTTCAGCTTATGGTATAGCTTTATGATGCCTTGGGTTCTGGGTAGCTGCTTTTATTTATATTGTGATGTTTTTAGCAACTTAGTACTGTAACCTTGAAGCACGTGTAGTGCAAGACTTATTGTAATATTTTATTTAGCTTTATGCATTTATTATGATTATTCCTGGGATTAGCAAGCGTGTTTTAAAGCAAGGATGTGACAAAATGTATCCCTCATCGATACAAATCCACATTCGCATGTCGTTGAAACACGCAAAGTCAGCAAACCTATCCTTCCACCAGTAGTAGTTTTCCAACCTCATCAGTTTTGGTGGAGAATTTGCCTTGCCAACTTCGTGGTCTATTTCGATAAACTTTTGCAAACTAGTCATTCTTTCTAAACTTTTTGAATTGGACTTAATTAATTTAATTTGAAATTAATTTAAAATCAACCCTTTCGAACTTAGGTAAGTTCGAATTAGTTTAATATTAAATTAGTTTCAAATTAAATTAGAAATGCTTAAGTTCGAACTCAGCAAATTCGAAAGTCTGAAAAGTTCGAGGTTTCTGACAAGGTCGAATTCTGACAAATTCGAATGCTAGCAAGTTCGAATCTTAGCCAAGTTCGAATGAAACCCTAAATTAAATTTGTGAGGAGCGTATATTCTGACAAGTTCGAAATTTCAGTCAAATTCGAACAAACCGTAATACCCCCTATGTTCGAGCACTGCAAGTTCGAAAAACGGCCAAAAGTTTGATTTTTTTCAACTTTTCAGTTTAAACCAAAGTTTTTAGGATTAAAAACTATGATTTCGACTAAAATGATGAACTAATATGAACTTTTCTCCATTATCTAGCTTGTATAACTCGAAAAACTAATGAAAAACTGATTTTTCCGTCCAAAACGCCAAGAAACCACGGATGTTGATTATGAACACGAAGAACACTAAGAACACCCTTATGGCTCTGATACCACTTGTAAGGTCGCCTATCTACGAATCCTATCTTGACGCGACGCCGTCCAACAAGTGCGGAATCCTCGTTAGCGGTTTGACGGATAGATCACACACACGAAACACGGAGACACACACGATGATAGACGCAAACTAGAACGCCCCGACACGTGATTCTCTCCAAGAACACATAAAATCGCCTCAGTATGTTCGATCGCCTCTGTCTTAATTCTCTGCAAAACTTTTTAATTAAGACGGATTAACACTTAATTATAACCCCTGATTCGAAGTTGCCCAGGACAAGTTCGACAAAGCCCAAGGCCCACGAAATTGTCCTCCATAAGTTCGAACCATGGCCTTTGAACTTGTCTTTGAACTTATTCTAGAACTTATGTTTGAACTTACCTTTGAACATATGTTTGAACTTATTGTAAATCATCAATTACAACCACATTCAAACATATATACAATTAATATCAAACATATAACAAACATATATCAAACACGTATTAATATGCAATTACGAAAAGTTGACTATTACAAAATATCATCAATACTTAGACTGCTATCATCACACAGGATGCACTAACACAGTCAAGTTATATCACGTTATACCCACATTCCGCCATGTTGTGTTGCATGTATTCTGATAACTCTATAATCTCACTAAGCCTTACTTACAGTTGTTGATGAATCTCTTTACAGGAAAAGATAAGGGGAAAACACCTATTGGACCTAGTTCTTAGGTCTTTTAAGATCAATTTGAAGTTTTCATAGACTACTACTCAAACAGTCTTTGGGTATAGCTTCGAGTATATTGATTGTGGTGGTTGGGTAAAATTACTTTAATGTATGGAAGTTATGTAATAGACTAGTCTTGTACCTTTATTAGTATAATTTGAACAGTGTAACTCTGTACTTAAATACTGTATTAAAGTTAATCCTAATATTTTTACCATAATTTGAATTCTGCACTTAATTACACTATCTTAGTTATGATTGATATCGTGTTGCATAATGTGGGACCTAGAGTCTTAAGACTGCCCCGTAAGGGGTGGTCTTCACGGGATGGTATCAGTTCGCATAGTTTGTGTGAATCGAGTATTATGTGGGTAATACTTGATCGCAAACTGAAACAATACATAAGTATCAATCATTTAGGTGCTTTTAACTGAGATATGATGTACAGACTGTTAGGATGGGAATAAGGGTACATAGTTATAAGTCTATAATCTAAAACTTACAAGAATTTTATTTTCAGTAAAGATGTCTGGATCAGGTGACTTTCCTAACAACAAGAAACCCCAAAAAAATGTTTGAGATGGTACAACAACTGTTGGCACAACAAGCCGAACAACAAAATAAAAATACGCAAGAACAATTTCATGCCAGAGATGAGGCTGTAGCAAAAAAGGCGAGCTGATAAGAAAAATAAGAGAAAAGATAAGCAAATCCAAAACGAGGAATCTGATTCTAATAGGTCCAACCCAGATGCCCAAATAGACAGCCAAAAGGCTGTAAGTTTAAAGATTTCAAAGCTAGTGGTGCCTTGAATTTTGAGGGTACGGTAAACGCAATCCACGCTTTGGACTGGATAAGCCATACTGAAGAAATCTTCAGTATTTCAGATTGTCTCGAATCCAAGAGGTAACATATGCTACTGCTCTTTTTGTTGGCGCTACTCGCGCCTGGTAGAAAACACAAAAGAGCATTTATTGTGAGGAGGTCATCAAGACGTTAGAGTGGGACCAATTTCTCGATATGTTTCAGGCAAAATATTGTCCTGCTGACTAGAAAGACAAAATGGAGGCTCAACTAATGCAGTTAATACAAGGAACCAAGACAATGGACGAGTATGAGCATGAATTTTCACGTTTGGGTGGTTTTTCTTCTTATCAAGTAGCCACAGAGGAAAGGAAGATGAACCGGTTTCGCGGAGGTCTGAATCTGAGATACAGTCACCCTGTAAGCGCTATGAAGTATAAAACTTATCTAGAGATGGTCGAAGCAGCTAGGCAGATAGAGAGGGAGTGCTTAGAGTATGGGGTTGTACTCATCCCATATGATAACCAGCACCCAAATGATAATTTCAACACAAAATCCAAGCAAAAAGAATGATTACACTCGATTTCTAACTTTGAATATTGAGAGAGAATTTGTGAAATGCGGCGTCTTTAAAGTTTCTCAATTGATAATACTGCCAAATGTTACGGGAAACCCTAGGTGGCTTTCCCTTACATATTAATTACAACTATGGAAATTTTATAATCAGCCCCCTTAACTTGTAAATGCAATAAAGAAATTTAGAATTGTAACAACCTAACTTTTGATCATGTCATAAATTTAGTATTTGAACCGATAATGTAATATTATTACATTATTTGAATTATAATTTAATTAAGTTATGAAATATTTAATTAAATTATATAAATATTTATATTATGAATTAATAAATTATTAAAGATAATTAAATAAAAGAGGTATAATATACAAAAATGAAAGTGGGTTAACTAGCAAATATAACTAGATGAAGTATATAAACGTGATTTATATTTCAAAATTCAGATTCTCTCTCTCTCTCTACTCTCTCTCTCTAACTTTCTCTCTCTACTCTCTCTCTCTACCTTCTTTCTAAATTATCTCCCAAACCGACCGTCCGATTATCAAGTTATATATATCGTTAGAAAGATCACGGAGAATACTACACGAATCTGCTATCTCCTGCGTGATTTCATACGAATTTGAGGTAAGAATCGATATTTTTAAGTTTTTATATATTTCGGTTTTTTCGAATTTATTAGTTTTATTAAATTTAAAGCTATTTTTATTGAGTTTAACTAGAATTCGTATAATATAATCGAACATAGGTTTGTTACGTAACATATTCGTGATTTTAGGCCTAAAAATGTATGTTTTAAGCTGCAAATATGAACAAATTCGAGAATGCCAAGAACAAACTCGAAAATACATAGAACAAACTCGAAATTGAATTAAATTCGAAATATATTCGAATCTACTAACGGACCTAGTTCTTAGGTCTACAAAGAATCAAGTCGAAGTTTTCATTGACCACTACTCAACAAAACATTTCGGTACTGATTGGCAGATGAAAATGTGGTGGTATGGGTAGATTGATTTGATTATCTGATGACATGAACTAGATTAGATAGTACCCTTTCGAACCCCCCCCCCCCCCTTAGAATCTAATGGTACACACTCGAATCTAGCACCAAACTCGAGTTTGTTCTTGCATTTCGACTCTGTTCTTGGCATATTCGAGTCTGTTCATCATTATAACTTAAATTCATCATTCTAAGGCCTAAAATCACTGATATATCATGTATTGATACCTAGATTCGATTCTATTATGCATATACTAACATAATCTAAAATATTTCAAGCAAAACAAGCTCCAATTTACATAAAATGACAGATTCGAAATTCTAGTTCTTCAAAACCGAAACAATAAACTTAAAAGGGTCGATTCTTACCTCAATTCATACGAAATCAGAAATCCATTTGTAGATTGTTGTTGTACTCCTCGATACCTTTCCGTTGACATATAATTCTTGAAAATCGGACGGTCGGTTTGCGAAATAACTTAGAGAGATGTAGAGAGAAAATTCTTAGAGAGAGAAAGTAGTGAGAGAGTCAAAATGGTGAAAATGAAGCCCTTTTGCCCTTTTTATTCAACTTTAATCATTTTTGCACATTTCACCACTCGACCTAACCGGCTCCATAAAATACTGATTTAATCTTAAAATTGTCATTAATAACTTTTATAATCTTAATACTCCATAATAATAATTCAAAGTTCAAATTTTCTTAAAATAACAACAAACTTCTAAATAACCCAAATACATAATAATTGCTCAAATTTTAACTTAAATATATATATTTTTCCACTTAATTAACCAAAATACATCAAAATAATTCCGAGGATGTTACAGCATGGGCTCCACCACACTCAACTTCGTCCTCGAAGTTACTCGGATTCAAACAGTTTCGGATACTTTCTTAACATTTCTGACTTAGCTTCCCTATGTATGATTTGCTCCCTTATGATGCTTCCAACGTACCAGCACCATTTCAATCTCTTTGTTTCTTATTCTTCATTACCACAATATTCATAATATATTCCGACTTTTTAAAATATACTAACACTTCATGATTTCTAATTCAGTATAATCAGCCTAATCTTCGTTACCAGTTGTGAAGATTACATAAAACTTTTCCAATAAAGCACTAAGTGCTATTTCGACATTTCCTTAAATAATTCCAAATGAGGTAACAGATTCCTAACTTTTCTGTTATTCTCAATGAACCCACTCACCTCAGTGCTAATTTTATCCCTTTTTCAAAACAAGTAGTACACCTCATCGGTGATACTAACAAATATACTACATCGTTTCCCTCAAAACTGATTGGTTTAGGTGTCTTATCATTATAACTCTTCTTTCATATCACAGACTCAACAATCAGAGTCCTTTCAATTTCATTCCAACACGTAAGCGTTCTACATTTCCTCACGTACAAAACTGTACACAGTGTTTTCTTGATTTTTAACATGATAACTAGTGTTATACGAAAATTTTATCAAAACAATTGATCTTTTCAGTTGATACTTAAAATCTACTATACCTGATCTCATCATATATTCCGATGTGAAAATAGTCCATTCATTCTGATCTTCTATCAGTTGTCAGTAAGCTGTACTCATAGCTATATGTGTGTTTAATCCCACTTAATACACAAACCAAGAGTTGAAAATGAAACAACTCTTCTATTCTGACATAATCGAGTGTAGAATACTAGAACAATATTAATAACCTTACCCACGCACAAATCGAGATGGTATCAGAGTAGTAGTTTGAGATTCAAGTGTCCGTGAGGTCTTGATCTCAAACATTAGGTAATGATATGTAGTGGTTTAAGTAATGATCTGAACTAAGATAGGTTATGATCTAGTATACTCTAAGTCTGAAGCCGAACATGCTGAACATCGGAGAGAAACGGGTGAAACGCCGATTGCTGGGCCGGCGTTACTTCAAGAAACAAATGAAAAGATTGATTATGAAACCGGAATAGATGAGAATTACATGAAATATGTAATTAGATCATTCAAGGATTGGCAACCTCCCACATTCTCTGGATCTCTGAGAATTGAGGAAGCAGAAATGTGGATTACAATTATGGAACGAATCTTTAGAGAGATAAATTGTAAGGATGAGTATAAGGTATTTTTAGCTAAGGATCAATTGATTGGACAAACTAAGGAATGGTGGAACTGTTGGGGGAAAAAGAATTGGGATCCAAGTTGATTGCTTCCTTTAGTTGGGAACAATTCAAGTTGTTGTTTAGTAGGCAATATGGGATAATTTGTTGTGGGGTCATGTTTGAATTATATTAACATTTTTAGGTCTTTTGCTTTAAGATTAAAAGTCAGAGATGAGGATATTCCGAAGACAGCCTTCCGAACAAGATACGGTCATTACGAATTTCTCGTGATGCCGTTCGGCTTAACAAATGCACCAGCGGTGTTCATGGACCTCATGAATCGCGTGTGCAGACCGATGCTGGATAAGTCAGTTATCGTATTCATAGACGATATTCTAATTTACTCCAAAACGGAGGCTGATCATGCTATTCATTTGCGGTAATTGCTAGAGTTACTGAGGAAAGAAAGACTCTATGCAAAATTTTCTAAGTGCGAATTCTGGCTCAGACAGGTATAACCTTACATTGTCTTTAACTATTCCTTAAGCATTCTTTGATTGAACAAAACTTGAAACTCTACGTTCTTACTTTTATAGATTCAATTCCTTGGCCATGTTGTTTCTGGAGAAGGTATTTCTGTTGATCCGTCTAAAGTCGAGGCGGTTCAAATTTGGCAAACGCCTCGCAATGCCTCCGAAATTAGAAGTTTCCTTGGATTGGCCGGTTACTATCGGCGATTCATAAAGGACTTCTCAAAGATTGCTGTGCCACTAACGATGTAAACACGAAAGAATACACCTTTCGTGTGGGGTGATAAACAGCAAGAGGCTTTTGAAACTCTGAAGCAAAAGCTTATTCAAGCGCCGATCCTAGCCTTACCAGAAGGCAATGATGACTTTGTCGTTTACAGCGACGCATCTGGTACTGGCTTAGGATGTGTTCTAATACAAAGGGGAAAAGTAATTGCCTACGCTTCAAGGCAATTAAAGGATTACGAGAAAAGTGCACCAACTCATGATCTTGAGTTGGCTGCCGTTACCTTTGCTCTAAAAATCTGGCGTCATTATGTTTATGGGACTCGGTGTCAGCTTTACACCGATCATAAGAGTCTCAAGCATCTCTTTACTCAAAAGGATCTAAACATGAAACAGCGACGGTCCTTGGAGCTTATCAAGGACTATGATTGCGAGATCCTATATCATCCCGGCAAAGCTAATGTTGTCGCGGATGCTTTGAGTAGAAAAGTTTATCCAGAAAAGTGTTGCTATGCCTTGACTCCTGTCGTATTCTCTTCCGATCTCATTGAAGACATCAGATCTACTCAAGTTGAAGCATTGAAAGAAGAGAATATCGGTTCTGAAAATCTTAAAGGGCAACTACAATTTCTAACTCTGAATCATTTGGGACTTCACTGTCTCAAGGGAAACCGAATCTGGATTCCTAAATATGGTTCTATTCGCAACACTCTTCTATCCGAAGCCCATCAGTCCAAGTTATCTGTTCATCCTGGCAGCTCAAAGATGTATTTTGATCTGAAAGCCGATTATTGGTGGCCAAGAATGAAGAAAGACATCGGTAAATGTGTTGAAAGCTGCAGAGTCTGTCAGATGGTAAAGGCAGAACATCAGAAACCCTTCGGGGATATGCAACCACTGCCAGTTCCCGAATGGAAGTGGGAGCATATAACAATGGACTTCATCACGAAGTTGCCAAAAACCAAAAGACAGCACGACTCCATCTGGGTAGTCGTGGATCGGTTAACGAAGTCAGCTCACTTCATACCGATGAAAGAAACATATTCCCTCGATAGATTGGCACATCTATACATCACTGAAATCATTTCTCGTCACGGTGTGCCAAAGTCTATCGTATCCGATCGTGATAGTCATTTCACCTCTAGATTCTGGCAAGCACTACAAGACGGGATGGGTGCTCGAATCTCTATGAGTACCGCTAATCATCCTAATGCAGATGGTCAGAGTGAGCGTACTATCCTAACTCTTGAAGATATGCTTCGTGCCTGCGTTCTTGATCTGGGTGGTAACTGGGATGACCACTTGCCTCTGGTCGAATTCTCATATAATAACATTTATCATTCAACGATCAAGATGGCTCCTTTTGAAGCTTTGTATGGAAGAAAGTGCAGAACTCCCACCTGTTGGCGTGAAACAGGTGAATCACCTATAGCGGGTCCTGCCCTTCTACAGTTGACTCATGAAAAGATTCAGCTGGTTAGAAGAAACATTCTTGAAGCTCAGAGCAGGCAGAAGTCATATTATGACAATCGACACAGATCAATCAGTTTTGCGATTAACGATTGGGTGATGTTTTAAGTATCCCCAATGAAGAATGTGGTGCGATTCATAAAGAGAAACAAGCTAGCTCCGAGATTCATCGGTCCGTTCAAAATTGTCGAAAAGATAGGAAATCAATCTTATCGTCTTGAACTGCCGGCGGACTTATCTGGAATACATCCTGTATTTCATGTCAGTCATCTGAGAAAGAGCTTAGCAGACGAAAGAGAAGTTCAAATACCACACGTTAACTTGCAGATTGATGAGTAGCTTCGCGTGGTTGAAGAGCCAGAACGTATTCTGGACTCGAAGACCAAAAAGCTTCGGAATAAAGAGATACAGATGGTGCTCGTCCAGTGGAAACACCATAAAGGTTCGCATCAGTCTTGGGAATCCAGAGATGTCATGAAAGCTACTTATCCAAGTCTGTTCGAACATAGCTAACTTCGAGGACGAAGTTTGTGCGTGGTGGAGCCCATTCTGTAACAACCTAACTTTTGATCATGTCATAAATTCAGTATTTGAACCGATAATGTAATATTATTACATTATTTGAATTATAATTTAATTAAGTAATGAAATATTTAATTAAATTATATAAATATTTATATTATGAATTAATAAATTATTAAAGATAATTAAATAAAAGAGATATAATATACAAAAATGAAAGTGGGTTAGCTAGCAAATATAACTAGATGAAGTATATAAATGTGATTTATTAATTAAATTTCAGATGCTCTCTCTCTCTACTCTCTCTCTCTAACTTTCTCTCTCTACTCTCTCTCTACCTTCTCTCTAAATTTTCTCCCAAACCGACCGTCCGATTATCAAGTTATATATATTGTTAGAAAGATCTCGGAGAATACTACACGAATCTGCTATCTCCTGCGTGACTTCATACGAATTTGAGGTAAGAATTGATATTCTCACGTTTTTATATATATTTCGGTTTTTCGAATTTATTAGTTTTATGAAATTTAAAGCTATTTTTATGGAGTTTAACTAGAATTTGTATAATATAATTGAGTATAGGTTTTTTATGTAACATATTCGTGATTTTAGGCCTAAAAATGTATGTTTTGAAGCTGTAAATATGAACAAATTCGAGAATGCCAAGAACAAACTCGAAAATACATAGAACAAACTCGAAATGAAATTAAATTCGAAATATATTCGAATTTAAACATTACATTCGAAATGAAATTCACATTCGAATGTATCCTCGAATCTAACAATTAATTCAACTTTAATGCTCATACTTAACTTTAATATTCTAGAATTTAGTTTAGGATTAAATTGGTACCATATTTGAATATATGTTGAATTATTCCCTGAGACATATTGTTGATGCTAGATCGAATTGACATTTATATTATCAGCTGGATTGTGACCTGTGCACACCATGGTTGGGTGTTGCCCAGTAGATCATGATAGCTATTTGATCATCATTTCTTATGTTATTGCATTTATAATTCATTTCTGATACTGCTTTGAGACTACTGCTATCATGACCTTGACTACTTATGCTTCATCATTGAATAGACTTGTTATATTGATTCAGCTTGATTAGCCTTGATTGGTCTATTGTTCTAGACCTGGCTATTTCACCAGTTCAAATGAACTTGGTAATGACCTCCGATGTTCCGCCACGTTGATTTACTGGTAGGTAGCCCAGTATGTGGCTGATCCCCACGATTTAAGCGTGAGCGTGGCCTGAGCATCATCCGACTCTATGACTTCTATGTCTCAATCATGAGGGCTGTAGCGGCAGCCAAGACATATCACGCTAGATTGATGATCCGCTTGACATGCATCTTAATTTGAAAATCTATTTACTCACTAAGCATTGCTTACGGTTGCTATATTATAATTTTTACAGGAAAAGATAAAGGAAAGTCACCTGCCGGACCTAGTTCTTAGGTCTACAAAGAATCAAGTCGAAGTTTTCATTGACCACTACTCAACAAAACATTTCGGTACTGATTGGCAGATGAAACTGTGGTGGTATGGGAAGATTGATTTGATTATCTAATGACATGAACTAGATTAGATAGTACCCTTTATAAGTTTAATTTAAAAACTTAATCTGTATTAAACTTAAATCTTAATAGCTTGTACTGTAATTTATAATTCCGCATCTAAAATTTCTCTATCTTAGTTTGATTGATATCGTATTGCATGATATGGGACCTAGACTGGTGAGAACTGCCCCGTAAGGGGTGGTCCTCACAGGATGGAGTAATTACAGATGTAAAGGTGCAAGTCTGTAGGGAGCTTTAGCAATAGGATGGTATCCGGAACGTCAAGTTGACCTATTGCTAAAGCCTCCGTTTTATATAATCTTTAAGCGTGCATGGTGGAAGACCCAGAGAAGTATCTATGGCGAAGAAATTATTCAGACTTTAGAGTGGAACCAGTTCTTAGATATGTTTAACGCAAAGTATTGCCCGATCGATCAACAAGATAAGATGGAAGTCCAACTAATGCAGCTGACCCAAGGAACAAAGACTGTTGATGAATACGAGCACGAATTCTCTCGGCTTTGCGGTTACTCCTCATATCAAGTAGCTACCGAAGAAAGGAAGATGAATAGATTCGGTGGAGGACTCAACCCGAGATACCGACATCCGATGAGTGCGATAAAGTATAAGAGTTATCTGGAAATGGTACAGGCGGCAAGACAGATCGAGAGAGGATATCTGGAGTATGGCGATCAGCTCTACGCTCCATCAGCGAATCCGACATGTCCATCTCCTCCGAAGAAACAACGATTTGGCAGATTCTTTAAGCCAAATAAGTCTCAGTCTCAGCAATCTCAGCAGTATAGTTCACAGCCGAAAGCCCAAGCGTATTCACTAACGAACGAGCCACGATTCTGCAAGAGATGCAGAAAGTCACATATGGGACTATGTAATCCAGATGACGTCACATGCTTTGCTTGCAATAGAATTGGTCACAGCAGCGAGGAATGCCCACAGCAGGGACGAGGATGTGCAAAGTGCGGGAAAAGAGGACACTTTATGTATCAGTGTCGAAGCGGACAACGATTTCAATCACAGTCGTCAGCTGGAGGATCTACGATGAAGAGTTCAGCTGCTACTCCGACCGCAAGGACTCGAGCTTTTCAAATAACAGCTGAGGAAGCAAAAGAAACACCTGACGTGGTTACCGGTACGTTCCTACTTAACTCAATCCCTGCTCGCGTATTATTCGATTCCGGTGCTAGTCGTTCTTTCATATCAACATCTTTTGCTCAAAGATTATATAAGTCTCCATCAAAGCTTCCTCTTGTACTTGATATTGAGACGGCCAGTAACAGTTACGTTATGGCTGATTCTGTATACCGAAACTGCACTTTACTCATCGATAACATCGTATTCAACCTCGACCTTATCCCGATTCCGTTGAAAGAGTTCGACGTCATCATTGGCATGGACTGGCTAATGAATAACGAGGCTACGATCGTCTGCAATCGGCGAATCATCAGAATTAGGTCTTCAGACGGCCGAGTATTGGAAATCAAAGGCGAGAAGCGAAAAGGTGATCACTGCTTCATTTTTGTTGATAAAGCACATAAGTACCTATCTAAGGGTCACGAATCTTACGTACGCTATGTCTCATCTGAATCTACCTCTGAAGCCCAAAACAAATCTTTATCTGATATCCCAATCGTCTGTGAGTTCCCAGACGTATTCCCTGACGATATTTCGGGAGTGCCACCGGAACGTCAAGTTGAGTTCAGTATTGACTTGGTTCCTGGTGCGGCTCCTATTGCTAAAGCTCCCTACAGACTTGCACCTGCAGAAATGCAGGAAATGTCAAAACAATTGCAAGAGCTGTTAGAAAAGGGATTTATCCGACCAAGTTCATCTCCGTGGGGTGCACCTGTCTTATTTGTCAAAAAGAAAGACGGAACTTTCCGTATGTGCATCGACTACCGCGAGTTGAACAAAGTTACTATAAAGAATAAATATCCTCTGCCCAGGATCGATGATCTGTTTGATCAGCTACAAGGAGCCAGCTACTTCTCAAAAATCGATCTTCGTTCTGGGTATCATCAGTTGAAAGTTAAAGATGAGGATGTTCCAAAGACAGCCTTCCGAACAAGATACGGTCATTACGAATTTCTCGTAATGCCTTTCGGACTGACGAATGCACCAGCGGCGTTCATGGATCTCATGAATCGCGTGTGCAGACCGATGCTGGATAAGTCAGTTATCGTATTCATAGACGATATTCTGATTTACTCCAAAACGGAGGCTGATCATTCTATTCATCTACGACAATTGCTAGAGTTACTAAGAAAAGAAAGACTCTACACAAAATTCTCTATGTGCGAATTCTGGCTCAGACAGGTATAACTTTACTTTGTCTTGAGCTCTTCATTAAACATTTCTTATTTCAAACAAAACTTGACATTCTACTTTGCTTCTTATAGATTCATTTCCTTGGCCATGTTGTTTCTGGCGAAGGGATTTCCGTCGATCCTTCTAAAGTCGAGGCCGTTCAAAAATGGCAAACGCCTCGCAATGCCTCCGAAATAAGAAGTTTCCTTGGATTGGCCGGCTATTATCGGCGATTCATAAAGGACTTCTCAAAAATTGCTGTACCTTTAACGATGTTAACACGAAAGAATACTCCTTTCGTTTGGTCTGATAAACAGCAAGAGGCATTTGACATTCTGAAGCAAAAGCTCATTCAAGCGCCGATCCTAGCCTTGCCAGAAGGCAATGATGATTTCGTTGTTTACGGCGATGCATCTGGTACTGGCTTAGGATGTGTTCTCATGCAAAGGGGAAAAGTAATTGCTTACGCTTCAAGGCAAAGGAAAGACTACGAGAAAAGTGCACCAACTCATGATCTTGAGTTGGCTGCCGTTACCTTTGCTCTGAAAATCTGGCGTCACTATCTATATGGGACTCGGTGTCAGCTCTACACCGATCACAAGAGTCTCAAACATCTTTTCACTCAAAAGGATCTAAATATGAAACAGCGTCGGTCCTTGGAGCTTATCAAGGACTATGATTGCGAGATCCTATATCATCCCGGCAAAGCAAATGTTGTCGCGGATTCTTTAAGTAGGAAAGTTTATCCGGAAAAGTGCTGCTATGCCCTGACTCCAGTTATATTCTCTTCTGATCTTATTAAAGACATCAGAGTTGCTCAAACTGAAGCATTGAAAGAAGAGAATATTGAATCTGAAAATCTTAAAGGGCAATTACAAGTTTTAACTCTGAATCATTTGGGACTTCATTGTCTCAAGGGAAACCAAATCTGGGTTCCTAAGTATGGTTTAATTCGCAGCACACTTCTATCTGAAGCTCATCAGTCCAATTTATCTGTTCATCCTGGCAGCTCAAAGATGTACTTCGATCTGAAAGCTGATTACTGGTGGCCAGGAATGAAGAAAGACATCGGTCGTTATGTAGAAAGCTGCAGAATATGTCAAATGGTTAAGGCAGAACATTAGAAGCCCTTTGGAGATATGCAACCACTACCAGTTCCTGAGTGGAAGTGGGAGCATATAACAATGGACTTCATCACAAAGCTGCCAAAGACCCAGAGACAGCACGACTCTATCTGGGTAGTCGTGGATCGATTAACGAAGTCAGCTCACTTCATACCGATGAAAGAAACATACTCTCTTGATAGATTGGCACAGATATACATCACAGAAGTAATTTCTCGACATGGTGTGCCGAAATCTATCGTATCAGATCGTGATAGTCGTTTCACTTCGAGATTCTGGCAAGCACTGCAAGAAGGGATGGGTACTAGGATTTCTATGAGTACTGCTTATCATCCAAGTGCAGATGGTCAGAGTGAGCGTACTATCCTTACTCTTGAAGATATGCTTCGTGCCTGCAGTCTTGATCTAGGTGGTAATTGGGATGACCACTTGCCGTTGGTCGAATTCTCTTACAACAACAGTTATCATTCAACGATCAAGATGGCTCCTTTTGAAGCTTTATATGGAAGAAAGTGCAGAACTCCCACCTGTTGGCGCGAAACAGGTGAATCGCCAATAGCAGGTCCTGCCCTTCTACAGTTGACTCATGAGAAGATTCAACTCGTCAGAAGGAACATACAGTTAACGATTGGGTGATTGAAGGTATCTCCAATGAGAAATGTGGTTCGATTTATAAAGAGAAACAAGCTAGCTCCGAGATTCATTGGTCCGTTCAAGATTGTCGAAAAGATAGGAAATCAGTCTTATCGTCTTGAACTGCCAGCGGACTTATCTGGAATACATCCTGTATTTCATGTCAGTCATCTGAGAAAGAGCTTAGCAGACGAAAGAGAAGTTCAAATACCACACGTTAACTTGCAGATTGATGAGAAGCTTCGCGTGGTTGAAGAGCCAGAACGTATTCTGGACTCGAAGACCAAAAAGCTTCGGAATAAAGAGATACAGATGGTGCTCGTCCAGTGGAAACACCACAAAGGTTCGCATCAGTCTTGGGAATCCAGAGATGTCATGAAAGCTACTTATCCAAGTCTGTTCGAACATAGCTAACTTCAGGGACGAAGTTTGTGCGTGGTGGAGCCCATTTTGTAACAACCTAACTTTTGATCTAGTCGTAAATTCAGTAATATTTTGAGCCGATAATGTAATAATGTTACATTATTTGAATTATAATTTAATTAAGTTATGAAATATTTAATTAAATTATATAAATATTTAAATTATGAATTAATAAATTATTAAAGATAATTAAATAAAAGAGATATAATATTCAAAAATGAAAGTGGGTTAACTAGCAAATATAACTAGATGAAGTATATAAACGTGATTTATATTTCAAAATTCAGATTCTCTCTCTCTCTCTCTACTCTCTCTCTCTAACTTTTTCTCTCTACTCTCTCTCTACCTTCTCTCTAAATTATCTCCTAAACCGACCGTCCGATTATCAAGATATATATACCGTTAGAAAGATCTCGGAGAATACTACACGAATATACTATCTCCTGCGAGATTTCATACGAAAATGAGGTAAGAATTTATATTTTTACGTTTTTATATATATATTTCGGTATTTTTGAATTTATTAGTTTTATGAAATTTAATGCTATTTTTATGGAGTTTAACTAGAATAAGTATAATATAATCAAACATAGGCTTAATATTTATCATATTTGTGATTTATGCCTTAGAAATTCATGTTTTAGAGCTGTAAACATGAACAGATTCGAGAATGTCAAGAACAAACTCGAAAATATATAGAACAAACTCGAAATTTAATTAAATTCGAAAATATATTCGAAATAATCATCAGATTCGAATGGGGTATTCGAATTTGCTTATTGGAATTCGAATCTAGCTATCTTCGAGTTTAATGTAAAGGTTTGACTTTAAATATTGAATCTAATTTTGACTACATAATTCGAATATAGCATATATGAATTAAATAGGAACACCTTTAAATATAATCACATGATTTCAATTAAAAACATTCTGAATCACTCCAGTTATTGAATTTAATATATATATATATATATATATATATATATATATATATATATATATATATACTTGGAATTCGAATTTGACAAACAAAAAAAATTGAGTTGGTGACTTCGACTTTGATTATATATATATATACATTCGAATTTAATTATCCATTTTAATGTAACCTTATATAATCAAAGCATATATTCGAAATTAATGAAACATGTTCGAATTTGATGATACATGTTCGAATTTATGTAATAAATTCGAACCCCACCCCCCTAAACTCGAATATATTGAATAAAATACATGAATGACATATAAAATAACAAGATAATTAGCAAAATAATTATATATTAATATATATAATATATTGATATATAATTATTTAATATTAACGAAAGAAAAATAGATGAATAAACAAGTTATCAGAATCAGATAAAATAAAGATTTTATAGATAAAAGATGATAATATTTACATGAGATTGATATCATGATTCTGGACAGGTTCAGTGAAATTCTGAACATTGACTTAAAGAATTAAAGCGGGTTAAAGATTTGAATTGACAGAGAACAGATTGATAGGTCAGCGAAATTCTGAACAGATTGATGGTATCAAAAATGATACCATCCTTGAATACCTCTACTCAGCGACCCCAACTTGTTGCCCAGTGGATCATTGAATAGACTTGTTAAAAATGTTTCGGCATTGACTTAGTTCCTGGTGCGGCTCCCATTGCAAAAGCTCCTTACAGACTTGCACCTGCAGAAATGCAGGAAATGTCAAAACAATTGCAAGAGCTGTTAGAAAAGGGGTTTATCCGACCGAGTTCATCTCCGTGGGGTGCACCTGTCTTATTTGTCAAAAAGAAAGACGGAACTTTCCGTATGTGCATCGACTACCGCGAGTTGAACAAGGTTACTATAAAGAACAAGTATCCTCTGCCCAGAATCGATGATCTGTTTGATCAGCTACAAGGAGCCAGCTACTTTTCAAAAATAGATCTTCGTTCTGGATATCATCAGTTGAAAGTTAAAGATGAGGATGTTCCAAAGACAGCCTTCCGAACAAGATACGGTCATTACGAATTTCTCGTAATGCCTTTCGGACTGACAAATACACCAGCGGCATTCATGGATCTCATGAATCGCGTGTGCAGACCAATGCTGGATAAATCAGTTATTGTGTTCATAGACGATATTTTGATTTACTCCAAAACGGAGGCTGATCATTCTATTCATCTGTGGCAATTGCTAGAGTTATTAAGAAAAGAAAGACTCTACGCAAAATTCTCTAAGTGCGAATTTTGGCTCAGACAGGTATAATTTCTATCATATATGTCTTGAGCTATTTCCTAAGTATTCTTTGATTTACATCAGAACTTGAATTTCTACTTTGATTCTTATAGATTCAGTTCCTTGGCCATGTTGTTTCTGGCGAAGGTATTTCCGTTGATCCGTCTAAAGTCGAGGCCGTTCAGAAATGGCAAACGCCTCGCAATGCCTCAGAAATAAGAAGTTTCCTCGGATTGGCTGGTTACTACCGGCGATTCATAAAGGACTTCTCGAAGATTGCTGTACCTCTAACAATGCTAACACGAAAGAATACTCCTTTCGTTTGGTCTGATAAACAGCAAGAGGCATTTGACATTCTGAAACAGAAGCTTATTCAAGCGCCGATCCTAGCTTTACCAGAAGGCAATGATGATTTCGTTGTCTATAGTGATGCATCTGGTACTGGCTTAGGATGTGTTCTTATGCAAAGGGGAAAAGTAATTGCCTACGCTTCAAGGCAATTAAAAGACTACGAGAAAAGTGCACCGACTCATGATCTTGAGTTGGCTGCAGTTACCTTTGCTCTGAAAATCTGGCGGCATTACCTTTATGGGACTCGGTGTCAGCTCTACACCGATTACAAGAGTCACAAACATCTCTTTACTCAAAAGGATCTAAATATGAAACAGCGTCGGTCCTTGGAACTTATCAAGGACTATGATTGCGAGATCCTATATCATCCCGGCAAAGCAAATGTTGTCGCGGATGCTTTAAGTAGGAAAGTTTATCCGGAAAAGTGCTGCTATTCCCTGACTCAAGTTATATTCTCTTCTGATCTTATTGAAGACATCAGAGTTGCTCAAACTGAAGCACTGAAAGAAGAGAATATTGATTCTGAAAATCTTAAAGGGCAATTACAATTTCTAACTCTGAATCATTTGGGACTTCACTGTCTCAAGGGAAACCGAGTCTGGGTTCCTAAGCATGGTTCAATTCGCAACACTCTTCTATCTGAAGCTCATCAGTCCAAATTATCTGTTCATCCTGGCAGCTCAAAGATGTACTTTGATCTGAAAGCTGATTACTGGTGGCCAGGAATGAAGAAAGACATCGGTCGATGTGTTGAAAGCTGCAGAATCTGTCAGATGGTTAAGGCAGAACACCAGAAACCCTTCGGGGATATGCAACCACTGTCAGTTCCTGAATGGAAGTGGGAACATATAACTATGGATTTCATTACAAAGCTGCCTAAAACCAAAAGACAGCACGACTCCATCTGGGTAGTCGTGGATCGATTAACGAAATCAGCTCACTTCATATCGATGAAGGAAATATATTCCCTCGATAGATTGGCACAGCTATACATCACTGAAATCATTTCTCGTCACGGTGTGCCAAAGTCTATCGTATCAAATCGTGATAGTCGTTTCACTTCGAGATTCTGGCAAGCACTGCAAGAAGGGATGGGTACTCGGATTTCTATGAGTACTGCTTATCATCCAAGTGCAGATGGTCAGAGTGAGCGTACTATCCTTACTCTTGAAGATATGCTTCGTGCCTGCATTCTTGATCTAGGTGGTAATTGGGATGACCACTTGCCGTTGGTCGAATTCTCTTACAAAAACAATTATCATTCAACGATCAAGATGGCTACTTTTGAAGCTTTGTACGGAAGAAAGTGCAGAACTCCTACCTGTTGGCGCGAAACAGGCGAATCGCCAATAGCGGGTCCTGCCCTTCTACAGTTGACTCACAAAAAGATTCAACTCGTCAGAAGGAACATACTCGAAGCTCAAAGCAGGCAGAAGTCATATTATGATAATCGACACAGATCAATAAGCTTTGCGGTTAACGATTGGGTGATGTTGAAAGTATCCCCAATGAAGAATGTGGTGCGGTTCATTAAAAGAAACAAGCTAGCCCCGAGATTCATTGGTCCGTTCAAGATTGTGGAAAAGATAGGAAATCAATCTTATCGTCTTGAACTGCCAGCGGACTTATCTGGAATACATCCTGTATTTCATGTTAGTCACTTGAGAAAGAGCTTAGCCGATGAAAGAGAAGTTCAGATACCACACGTTAACTTGCAAATTGATGAGAAGCTTAGAGTGGTTGAAGAGCAGAAACGTATTCTGGACTCGAAGACCAAGAAGCTTAGAAATAAAGATATACAGATGGTGCTCGTCTAGTGGAAACACCACAAAGGTTCGCATCATTCTTGGGAATCCAGAGATGTTATGAAAGCTACTTATCCCAGTCTGTTCGAACATAGCTAACTTCGGGGACGAAGTTTGTGCGTGGTGGAGCCCATTCTGTAACAACCTAACTTTTAGCCGATCATGTAATGCTTGATTTTCAGATAATAATATAATATTTGCAACATAAATAAAATAACAAAATTATATTATTATCTCAAAATCAAGCATTACATGATCGGCTAAAAGTTAGGTTGTTACAGAATGGGCTCCACCACGCACAAACTTCGTCCCTGAAGTTAGCTATGTTCGAACAGACTGGGATAAGTAGCTTTCATAACATCTCTGGATTCCCAAGAATGATGCGAACCTTTGTGGTGTTTCCACTGGACGAGCACCATCTGTATATCTTTATTTCTGAGCTTCTTGGTCTTCGAGTCCAGAATACGTTTCTGCTCTGATACCATCCTGTGAAGACCTCCCCTTACGGGGCAGTCCTCAGAGTCTAGGTCCCACATCATGCAATACGATATCAATCATACTAAGATAGGGTAATTAATTTGCGGATTAATAAATTACAGGCACAAACATATTAGGATTAAGATTACATATTTCAAATTAAAGTTATAAAAGGGTACCATCTAATCTAATCGTTACATCATAGAATCATATCAAATCTACCCAAAAACACAAGAATTGCTGTCTTCCAATCAGTACCGAATGGTTTTGTTGTGTAGTGGTCTATGATACTTCTGTCTTGATCTTTATTAGACCTAAGAGCTAGGTCCAGCAGGTGACTTTCCTTTGCTTTTTCCTGTAAAATTTTAATGTAGCAACTGTAAGCAATGCTTAGTGAGTTTATAGATTTTCAAATTAACATGCATGTCAAGCGGATCATCAGTCTAGCGTGATATGTCTTGGCTGCCGATACAGCCCTCATGATTGAGACATAGAATCATAGAGTTGGATGATGTTCAGGCCACACTCACGCTTAAATCGTGGGGATCAGCCACATACTGGGCTAGCTACCAGTAAGTCAATATGGCGGAACATCGGAGGTCATTACCAAGTTCAATAGAACTGGTGAAATAGCCAGGTCTAGAACAATAGACCAATCAGGGCTAATCAAGCTGAATCAAGATGTCAAGTCTATGAAATGATGAAGCATACGTAATCAATGTCATGATAGCAATAATCTTAAAGCAAAAGTCTGAAATGAACTGTACAAGCAATATCATATGAAATGATAAGTCAAATAGCTATCATGATCCACTGGGCATCACCCAACCATGGTGTGCACAGGTCCCAATCCAACTGATATATGAATGTCAATCAATTTAGCATCAACAATATGTCTCAACCGGAATTTAAACATGTTCAATCTGAATATCTATAACTCACTGATCTGGGTCTTTATCAAACAGATGTAAAATCTGCCACCTGAGTTATCTCAGGATTTTATCTTTGTCAGTCTGTTCTCTGTTAAATCAAGTCTTTGACCCGCTTTAAATCTTTTAAATCTTTGTCTCTATGTTCAGAATTTCACTGAACCTGTCCAGAATTATCATGATAATATCATGTCAGTCTCATCATCTTTTAGTCTTTTAAAATCTTTATTTTCGGGTCCAATCTCAAAATATTCCTGTCTATATTGTCCTGGCTCCCTCGTCAAAGGAGAGATGATTCCTGTAAAAATTATAATATAGCAACCGTAAGCAATGCTTAGTGAGTAAATAGATTTTCAAATTAACATGCATGTCAAGCGGATCATCAATCTAGCATGATATGTCTTGGCTGCCGCTACAGCCCTCATGATTGAGACATAGAAGTCATAGAGTCGGATGATGCTCAGGCCACGCTCACGCTTAAATCGTGGGGATCAGCCACATACTGGGCTAGCTACCAGTAAATCAACGTAGCGGAACATCGGAGGTCATTACCAAGTTCAATAGAACTGGTGAAATAGCCAGGTCTAGAACAATAGACCAATCAGGGCTAATCAAGCTGAATCAATATATCAAGTATATGCTATGATGAAGCATATGTAATCAAGTCATGATAGCAATAATCTCAAAGCAATGTCAGAAATGAACTACGAATGCAATATCATATGAAGTGATAAGTCAAATACCTATCATGATCCACTGGGCAACACCGAACCATAGTGTGCACAGGTCACAATCCAGCTGATAATATGAATGTCAATTTAATCTAGCATCAACAATATGTCTCAACCGGAAATTCAAGCATGTTAAATCTGAATATCTATAACTCACAGTGTTGGGTCTTTATCAAACAGATGTAAAATCTGCCACCTGAGTTATCTCAGGATTTTATCTCAATCTGTTCTCTGTCAATTAAAATCTTTGACCCGCTTTAAATCTTTAACTAAATGTTCAGAATCTGAATTTTGAAATATAAAACTTTACAAAGTTTTTATGGTAGATTGGTTTAAATCTTTATATTACATTCTCTGATACAGAAGCTTCTAATTTAGTGCTGACCTAAAAATGTTTATATTTAGGTCAAAATAAATTTTGAACTGGTACACACTTGAATAGGTCAAAAAGTGTGTACATTTTTAACAAGTCATAAATGAAATGATAAGTCAATGTTCAGAATTTCACTGACCTATCAATTTCTTATGTTATTGCATTTATAATTCACTTCAGATATTGCTTTGAGATTATTGCTATGATGACGTTGATACATATGCTTCATCATTGCATATACTTGACATATTGATTCAGCTTGATTAGCCCTGATTGGTCTATTGTTCTAGAAATAGCCAGGTCTAGAACAATAGACCAATCAGGGCTAATCAAGCTGAATCAATATGTCAAGTATATGCAATGATGAAGCATATGTAATCAACGTCATGATAGCAATAATCTTAAAGCAATATCTGAAGTGAAATGTAAAAGCAATATCATATGAAATGATAAGTCAAATGGCTATCATGATCCACTGGGCAACACCCAACCATGGTGTGCACAGGTCACAATCCAGCTGATAATAAGAATGTCAATCAAACTAGCATCAACAATATGTCTCAACCGGAAATTCAAGCATGTTAAATCTGAATATCTATAACTCACAGTGTTTGGTCTTTATCAAACAGATGTAAAATCTGCCACCTGAGTTATCTCAGAATTTTATCTCAATCAGTTCTCTGTCAAATCAAGTCTTTGACCCACTTTATAAATCTTTAAATCTTTGTTCAGAATTACACTGAACCTGTCCAGAATTATCATAACAATCTCATGTAAATATCATCATCTTTTATCTTTAAATTCCTAATTTTATCTTATTCTGATATCTTGTTTATTCATAAATCATTCTTTGTTTCATAAGTTCTCAAGGGTGGTCAATATATATATATATATATATATATATATATATATATATATATATATATATATATATATATATATATATATATATATATATATATATATATATATATATACACACACATATTAATATATAATTATTTTACTAACTATCTCGTCAATTTATAATTGTTTTATTCAATATATTCGAATTAAGGAGTGGGTTTCGAATTTATATATTAAATTCGAATATGTACTAATTTTTAAGACTTTGAAATTAAACCATGAATTGAATTGTTGCCATTAGATTCGAATGGACTTCGAATCTATTACTATATTTGAATTCAAAGTCTTAAAAATTAGTACATATTCGAATTTAATATATAAATTCGAAACCCACTCCTTAATTCGAATATATTGAATAAAACAATTATAAATTGACAAGATAGTTAGTAAAATAATTATATATTAATATGTGTGTATATATATATATGTATATGTATATATATATATATATATATATATATATATATATATATATATATATATATATATATATATATATATATATATATATTGACCACCCTTGAGAACTTATGAAACAAAGAATGATTTATGAATAAACAAGTTATCAGAATCAGATAAAATAAGGAATTTAAAGATAAAAGATGATGATATTTACATGAGATTGTTATGATAATTCTGGACAGGTTCAGTGTAATTCTGAACAAAGATTTAAAGATTTATAAAGTGGGTCAAAGACTTGATTTGACAGAGAACTGATTGAGATAAAATCCTGAGATAACTCAGGTGGCAGATTTTACATCAGTTTGATAAAGACCAAACACTATGAGTTATAGATATTCAGATTTAACATGCTTGAATTTCCGGTTGAGACATATTGTTGATGCTAGTTTGATTGACATTCTTATTATCAGCTGGATTGTGACCTGTGCACACCATGGTTGGGTGTTGCCCAGTGGATCATGATAGCCATTTGACTTATCATTTCATATGATATTGCTTTTACATTTCACTTCAGATATTGCTTTAAGATTATTGCTATCATGACGTTGATTACATATGCTTCATCATTGCATATACTTGACATATTGATTCAGCTTGATTAGCCCTGATTGATCTATTGTTCTAGACCTGGCTATTTCACCAGTTCTATTGAACTTGGTAATGACCTCCGATGTTCCGCCACGTTGATTTACTGGTAGCTAGCCCAGTATGTGGCTGATCCCCACGATTTAAGCGAGAGCGTGGCCTGAGCATCATCCGACTCTATGACTTCTATGTCTCAATCATGAGGGCTGTAGCGGCAGCCAAGACATATCACGCTAGATTGATGATCCGCTTGACATTGCATGTTTAATTTGAAAATCTATTTACTCACTAAGCATTGCTTACGGTTGCTACTTCACATTTTTTACAGGAAAAGATAAAGGAAAGTCAACTGCCGGACCTAGTTCTTAGGTCTTACACGCTCAAGACAGAAGTTTCATAGACCTCTACTCAACGACCCCATTTTGGTACTAATTGGATGACGATATTATGGTGATCTGGGTAGATTTGTATTGATAATATGATGATATTAATTAGATTAGACCTGGGCCCTTTATAAGTTTAGAATAAAAACTTAATCTGTATTAAACTTAATCCTAATATGCTTGTACATGTAATTTAATATTCCGCACTTAATTACTCTATCTTAGTTATGGTTGATATCGTATTGCATGATGTGGGACCTAGACTCGTGAGAACTGCCCCGTAAGGGGTGGTCTTCACAGGATGGTATTAGAGCCCATAGTTTGAGTGAATCAAGTATTACGTGAGTATACTTGGTCTCAAACTGAAGCAATACATATGTATCAATCATTTAGGTGGTTTGAACTGAGATAGGATGTACAGACTGTTAGGATGGGAAAAAGGGTACATAGATCTAAGTCTATAAACTGATAGTTGATTGATTTTAATTTTCAGCTAAGATGTCAGGATCAGGATCAGGTGACATTCCCAACAACATGACCCCACAACAGATGTTTGAAATGATGCAACAATTACTAGCCCAACACTCAGAACAACAGAATAAGATTATGCAAGAACAGTTTCAGGCCAGAGATGAGGCCGAAGCAAAAAGACTTGAAGATAAGAAAAATAAGAGAAAAGATAAATAAGTCCAGAATAATGACGAATCTAATTCTGATAACACAAATCCTGAAACCCAAATTGCTCAGCCAAAAGGCTGCAAGTTTAAAGATTTTAAAGCCAGCGGTGCCCTGAACTTTGAGGGTACAGTAAATCCAATTCAGGCGATGGATTGGATCAGCCATACCGAGGAGATCTTTAGAATTTCTGATTGCTTAGACTCCAAGAAAGTAAGCTATGCATCCGCTTTGTTCGTCGGTGCAGCTCGTGCTTGGTGGAAGACTCAGAGGAGTATCTTTGGAGATGAGGTGATTCAGACTTTGGAATGGGAGCAGTTTCTCGATATGTTTAACGCAAAGTACTGTCCAGTACACCAGCGAGACAAGATAGAAGTACAACTGATGCAGCTGACTCAAGGAACAAAGACAGTTGATGAATACGAGCATGAATTCTCGAGATTATGCGGCTACTCTTCCTATCAAGTAGCCACCGAAGAGAGAAAGATGAATAGATTTCGCGTAGGACTCAATCCTAGATATCGACATCCGATGAGCGCAATCAAATACAAATCTTACTTGGAAATGGTAGAAGCAGCTAGACTTATCGAGCGAGGTTATTTAGAATATGGTGATCAGCTTTACGCTCCAACGGCTAACCCGACAAATCCATCTCCTCCGAAGAAACAAAGATCTGGCAGATTTTTCAAGACAAGTAAATCACAACCCCAGCAATCTCAATAGTATAGTTCGCATTCGAAAGCCCAAGCATATTCACTAACTAACGAGCCGCGATTCTGCAAGAGATGTAGAAAGTCACACATGGGATTGTGCAATCCAGAGGATGTTACTTGTTTTGCGTGCAACATGATCGGTCACAGCAGTGAAGAATGCCCACAGCAGGGACGAGGATGTGCAAAGTGCGGGAAAAGAGGACACTTTATGTATCAGTGTCGAAGCGGACAACGATTTCAATCACAGTCGTCGGCTGGAGGATCTACGATGAAGATTTCAGCTGCTACTCCGACCGCAAGGACTCGAGCTTTTCAAATAACAGCTGAGGAAGCAAAAGAAACACCTGACGTAGTTACCGGTACGTTCATGCTTAACTCAATTCCTGCTCGCGTATTATTCGATTCCGGTGCTAGTCGTTCTTTCATATCAACATCTTTTGCACAAAGATTATATAAGTCCCCATCAAAGCTTCCCGTAGTAATTGATATTGAGACGGCCAGTAACAGCTATGTTATGGCTGATTTTGTTTACCGTAACTGCACTCTACTTGTCAATAACATCGTATTCAACCTCGACCTTATCCCGATTCCGTTGAAAGAGTTCGACGTCATTATCGGCATGGACTGGCTAATGAATAACGAGGCTACGATCGTAAGCAACCGCCGAATTACCAGAATTAAGTCTTCAGACGGCCGAGTATTGGAAATCAAAGGCGAAAAGCGAAAAGGTGATCACTGATTCATTTCTGTTGATAAAGCGTATAAGTATCTATCTAAGGGTCACGAATCGTATTTATGCTACGTTTCATCTGAATTTAACTCTGAAGCCCAAAAGAAATCTTTATCCGATATCCCAATCATCTGCGAGTTCCCAGACGTATTCCCTGACGATATTTCTGGAGTGCCACCGGAACGTCAAGTTGAGTTCAGTATTGACTTGGTTCCTGGTGCGGCTCCTATTGCTAAAGCTCCCTACAGACTTGCACCTGCAGAAATGCAGGAAATGTCAAAGCAATTGCAAGAGCTGTTAGAAAAGGGATTTATCCGACCGAGTTCATCTCCGTGGGGTGAACCTGTCTTATTCGTTAAGAAGAAAGACGGAACTTTTCGAATGTGCATCGATTATCGGGAGTTGAACAAAGTCACAATAAAGAATAAGTATCCGCTGCCCAGAATTGATGTTCTATTTGATCAGCTACAAGGAGCCAGCTACTTCTCGAAAATAGATCTTCGTTCTGGGTATCATCAGTTGAAAGTTAAAGATGAGGATGTTCCAAAGACAGCCTTCCGAACAAGATACGGTCATTACGAATTTCTCGTAATGCCTTTCGGACTGACAAATGCACCAGCGGCATTCATGGATCTTATGAATCGCGTGTGCAGACCGATGCTGGATAAGTCAGTTATCGTATTTATAGACGATATTCTGATTTACTCCAAAACGGAGGCTGATAACGCTATTCATTTGCGGCAATTGCTAGAGTTACTGAGAAAAGAAAGACACTACGCGAAATTCTCTAAGTGCGAATTCTGGCTCAGACAGGTATAACTTTACATTGTCTTGAGCTATTCCTTAAGCGTTCTTTGATTGAACAAAAACTTGAAACTCTACTTTGTTGCTTTTACAAATTCAATTCCTTGGCCATGTTGTTTCTGGCGATGGTATTTCCGTCGATCCTTCTAAAGTCAAGGCCATTCAAAAATGGCAAACGCCTCGCAATGCCTCCGAAATAAGAAGTTTCCTTGGATTGGCCGGTTACTATCGGCGATTCATAAAGGACTTCTCAAAGACTGCTGTACCACTTACGATGTTAACACGAAAGAATACACCTTTCTTGTGGGCTGATAAACAGCAAGAGGCATTTGAAACTCTGAAGCAAAACCTTATTCAATCGCCGATCCTAGCCTTACCAGATGGCAATGATGATTTTGTCGTTTACAGCGACGCATCTGGTACTGGCTTAGGATGTGTTCTCATGCAAAGGGGAAAAGTAATTGCCTACGCTTCAAGACAATTGAAAGACTACGAGAAAAGTGCACCAACTCATGATCTTGAGATGGCTGCCGTTACCTTTGCTTTGAAAATTTGGCGTCTTTATGGGACTCGGTGTCAGCTTTACACTGATCACAAAAATCTCAAACATCTTTTTACTCAGAAGGATCTGAATATGAAACAGCGACGGTCCTTGGAGCTTATTAAGGACTATGATTGCGAGATCCTATATCATCCCGGCAAAGCTAATGTTGTCGCGGATGCTTTGAGTAGAAAAGTTTATCCAGAAAAGTGCTGCTATGCCCTAACTCCGGTTATATTCTCTTCTGATCTTATTGAGGACATCCGAGTTGCTCAAGCTGAAGCACTGAAAGAAGAGAATCTCTGTTCTGAAAATCTTAAAGGGCAGCTACAATTTCTAACTCTGAATCATTTGGGACTTCATTGTCTCAAGGGAAACCGAATCTGGATCCCTAAGTATGGTTCAATCCGTAGCACTCTTCTATCTGAAGCTCACAAGTCCAAATTATCTGTTCATCCTGGCAGCTCAAAGATGTATTTCGATCTGAAAGCTGATTACTGGTGGCCAGGAATGAAGAAAGACATCGGTCTATATGTTGAAAGCTGCAGAGTATGTCAAATGGTTAAGGCAGAACACCAGAAGCCCTTCAGGGATATGCAACCACTGCCAGTTCCTGAGTGGAAATGGGAGCATATAACAATTGACTTCATCACGAAGTTGCCGAATACCAAGAGACAGCACGACTCCATCCGGGTAGTCGTGGACCGAATAACAAAGTCAGCTCACTTCATACCGATGAAGGAAACATACTCCCTTGATAGATTGGCACAGATGTACATTACTGAAATCATTTCTCGACATGGTGTGCCGAAATCTATCGTATCTGATCGTGATAGTCGTTTCACATCTAGATTCTGGCAAGCTCTACAAGACGGGATGGGTACTCGGATCTCTATGAGTACTGCTTATCATCCTAATGCAGATGGCCAGAGTGAGCGTACTATCCTTACTCTCGAAGATATGCTTCGTGCCTGTATTCTTGATCTAGGTGGTAACTGGGATGACCACTTGCCGTTGGTCGAATTCTCATATAATAACAGTTATCATTCAACGATCAAGATGGCTCCTTTTGAAGCTTTGTACGGAAGAAAGTGCAGAACTCCCACCTGTTGGAACGAAACAGGTGAATCACCTATAGCGGGTCCTGCCCTTCTACAGTTGACTCACGAGAAGATTCAACTCGTTAGAAGAAACATACTTGAAGCTCAAAGCAGGCAGAAGTCATATTATGATAATCGACACAGATCAATAAGCTTTGCAGTTAACGATTGGGTGATGCTGAAAGTATCCCCAATGAAGAATGTGGTGAGATTTATAAAGAGAAACAAGCTAGCTCCCAGATTCATCGGTCCGTTCAAGATTGTGGAAAAGATAGGAAGTCAATCTTATCGTCTTGAACTGCCAGCACAATTATCTGGAATACATCCTGTATTCCATGTCAGTCATCTGAGAAAGAGCTTAGCAGACGAAAGAGAAGTTCAAATACCACACGTTAACTTGCAAATTGATGAAAAGCTTCGAGTGATTGAAGAACCAGAACGTATTCTGGACTCGAAGACCAAGAAGCTTAGAAACAAAGGGATACAAATGCTGCTCGTCCAGTGGAAACACCACAAAGGTTCGCATCAGTCTTGGGAATCCAGAGATGTCATGAAAGCAACATATCCCAGTCTCTTCGAACATAGCTAACTTCGAGGACGAAGTTTGTGCGTGGTGGAGCCCATTCTGTAACAACCTAACTTTTGATCATGTCATAAATTTAGTATTTGAACCTATAATGTAATATTATTACATTATTTGAATTATAATTTAATTAAGTTATGAAATATTTAATTAAATTATATAAATATTTATATTATGAATTAATAAATTATTAAAGATAATTAAATAAAAGAGGTATAATATACAAAAATGAAAGTGGGTTAACTAGCAAATATAACTAGATGAAGCATATAAACGTGATTTATATTTCAAAATTCAGATACTCTCTCTCTCTACTCTCTCTCTCTAACTTTCTCTCTCTACTCTCTCTCTACCTTCTCTCTAAATTATCTCCCAAACCGACCGTCCGATTATCAAGTTATATATATCGTTAGAAAGATCTCGAAGAATACTACACGAATCTGCTATCTCCTGCGTGATTTCATACGAATATGAGGTAAGAATCGATATTTTTAAGTTTTTATATATTTCGGTTTTTTCGAATTTATTAGTTTTATTAAATTTAAAGCTATTTTTATTGAGTTTAACTAGAATTCGTATAATATAATCGAACATAGGTTTGTTACGTAACATATTCGTGATTTTAGGCCTAAAAATGTATGTTTTAAGCTGCAAATATGAACAAATTCGAGAATGCCAAGAACAAACTCGAAAATACATAAAACAAACTCGAAATTGAATTAAATTCGAAATATATTCGAATCTAACCATTAAATTCGAAAAAAAACATACTTCGAATCTAATAGATTCGAATGGAGGAAGGTGTTGGACAATAAAATCGAAATGTGGTATTCGAATTAAATGTTGAAATTCAAAATTGAGTCCATGATTAGAAGTCAACAAATTCAATTTTCAGATATACATGAGTTGTATTTAATATATATATATATATATATATATATATATATATATATATATATATATAATAGAATAATAATAATAATAATAAAATATGGTGGCTTCGAATCTACGCATGTATGTTCGAATCTATTCTCAAAATGGAATGGGTCTTGAATTTAGTACTTCCTATTTTGACTTTGATAAAGTCAAAGCTTATAATTTGAAATTAAACCATGAATTGAATTGTTGCCATTAGCTTTGAATGGACTTCGAATCTATTACTATATTTGAATTCAAAGTCTTAAAAATTAGTACATATTCGAATTTAATATATAAATTCGAAACCCACTCCTTAATTCGAATATATTGAATAAAACAATTATAAATTGACGAGATAGTTAGTAAAATAATTATATATTAATATGTGTGTATATATATATATATATATATATATATATATATATATATATATATATATATATATATATATATATATATATATATATATATATATATATATATTGACCACCCTTGAGAACTTATGAAACAAAGAATGATTTATGAATAAACAAGTTATCAGAATCAGATAAAATAAGGAATTTAAAGATAAAAGATGATGATATTTACATGAGATTGTTATGATAATTCTGGACAGGTTCAGTGTAATTCTGAACAAAGATTTAAAGATTTATAAATTGGGTCAAAGACTTGATTTGACAGAGAACTGATTGAGATAAAATCCTGAGATAACTCAGGTGGCAGATTTTACATCTGTTTGATAACGACCAAACACTGTGAGTTATAGATATTCAGATTTAACATGCTTGAATTTCCGGTTGAGACATATTGTTGATGCTAGTTTGATTGACATTCTTATTATCAGCTAGATTGTGACCTGTGCACACCATGGTTGGGTGTTGCCCAGTGGATCATGATAGCCATTTGACTTATCATTTCATAAGATATTGCTTTTACATTTCACTTCAGATATTGCTTTAAGATTATTGCTATCATGACGTTGATTACATATGCTTCATCATTGCATATACTTGACATATTGATTCAGCTTGATTAGCCCTGATTGGTCTATTGTTCTAGACCTGGCTATTTCACCAGTTCTATTGAACTTGGTAATGACCTCCGATGTTCCGCTATGTTGATTTACTGGTAGCTAGCCCAGTATGTGGCTGATCCCCACGATTTAAGCGTGAGCGTGGCCTGAGCATCATCCGATTCTATGACTTCTATGTATCAATCATGAAAGCTGTAGCGGCAGCCAATACATATCACGCTAGATTGATGATCCGCTTGACATTGCATGTTTAATTTTAAAATCTATTTACTCACTAAGCATTGCTTACGGTTGCTACTTCACATTTTTTACAGGAAAAGATAAAGGAAAGTCAACTGCCGGACCTAGTTCTTAGGTCTTACACGCTCAAGACAAAAGTTTCATAGACCTCTACTCAGCGACCCCATTTTGGTACTAATTGGATGACGATATTATGGTGATCTGGGTAGATTTGTATTGATAATATGATGATATTAATTAGATTAGACTTGTGCCCTTTATAAGTTTAGTATAAAAACTTAATCTGTATTAAACTTAATACTAATATGCTTGTACATGTAATTTAATATTCCGCACTTAATTACTCTATCTTAGTTATGGTTGATATCGTATTGCATGATGTGGGACCTAGACTCGTGAGAACTGCCCCGTAAGGGGTGGTCTTCACAGGATGGTATCAGAGCCCATAGTTTGAGTGAATCAAGTATTACGTGAGTATACTTGGTCTCAAACTGAAGCAATACATATGTATCAATCATTTAGGTGGTTTGAACTGAGATAGGATGTACAGACTGTTAGGATGGGAAAAAGGGTACATAGACTGGTGAGAACTGCCCCGTAAAACTTCGACTTGATTCTTTGTATACCTAAGAACTAGATTAGATAGTACCCTTTATAAGTTTAATTTAAAAACTTAATCTGTATTAAACTTAAATCTTAATAGCTTGTACTGTAATTTATAATTCCGCATCTAAAATTACTCTATCTTAGTTTGATTGATATCGTATTGCATGATATGGGACCTAGACTGGTGAGAACTGCCCCGTAAGGGGTGGTCTTCACAAGAACTAAAAGGAAATTTCATGGAAATATAACTACCTAATTATTACAAAATAAAGTCTCGCATGATCGAAATTTAAAAGTCTAACATTCTCCCCCTTTTCGATCATGGACGAGGATGACATGCCTGCTCTACATTTTCTTCAAGGTCAAGGACAACGTCGAATCTTCGTGTCACTTGCCTGATGTGCAGCCTTTCGTTGATCAGTTCTATGCCGCTGAGAATGTCTTGAATTTCTTTTGGTCTTCGTTTGAGCTCTGAGACTGGCTAAGCATCATCTTCTTGTATAATTTTGTTGAGTTCGGCTCTCACCAATCTAAGTGTACCATCAGAATAGCAAGTCAGATCCTCAAAGCGCATGAACTTTTTGTGTCCTTTCTTGTTCAAAAATATAACCCCCTGCTGGCCTCCCATAAGGACTTTATACATCGGATGGTAATCAAGTAGAAAAATGTCATGTTCCGGGGCCTTGAGTCCTACTTTAACCATGAAGCTCTCAATCGCCATTTGAAAATCCCTTAAGCACATAACAATTGATCGGAAATTCATGCTTCTTATTAGGGCAGCAACAGCAGTGACATGAGTTAGATGCCTTTTGATATTATTCTTTAGCTTGTCATGAAGAGTCTCAACATCATCAATGTTTGCAAAATCCAGTTCACCTTCATGTATAAAGTGTATAGACCCGTCTTCTCTGAAAACTTCGAACGTGGGAATGAACACACGTGCCCGCTTATACATATGAATGTTATTGATCTGTGTAATTTTTGATTTAGACCAGTATTTAGATTTTGGTCTTGTATCTTTCAGCATCATTTGATTATATTCTGCTTGTTCGGCCCGAGATGCATCAGTCATAACCATTAATAGGAGTCTACTATAAGACCCTGGATTTTTCTCTGAATACCATCATAAATCTTTCTTCTAGATAAGGACTTTGAAGCTCTTCAGCTGGAAGTTTCATTAAAAACTCCTTCAAGCCCTGAACTGGTGGTTCCTCTATCTCTGAAGGAGGAGCTTCAAGTAGTTTGTAGATACGACCCCGACAGTCCTGTCTTAAAGCTTCCGTTTCTTCTTAAATCATAGTGTGAACCTTGATTTTTTTTAGTACCATCGTACCCAATCTAGATCATTGATGTCGTGCCTTGAAGTTACATTAGCTTTTGTTTCAAAGCAGTCTACTGTTCTCGGGCCTGATGTCTCGGCAGCTTGGGCTTGGGCTTGGGCTTGAGGTATTTGTTGGACTTGGGGAGTTTGTTGGACTTCTAGGGTTTCTATTGGAGTAGGAGTGGGAGCTTTTATGAATGATAGAATATCGTCTTGTGGTACGTGGGTAGGAGAATTCAGAAAGTCAAATGAAGAAGACAATTTTTAGGGTGACTCTGGCTCTGGCTTAGGTGTAATCAAAGGATAGTGTTGATCATCATCGGAGTCTGTGTCAGACACCAATATGATCTTAACTTTTTCATCATGGCCAATAATGGATCTACTTCTGTTGTGCCTCCCGGATCCCCTGAACTTACTTTCCAACCCTGATTTGTTTCCACTCCCCCTACACTTAGGTTGCGTTTAGTTCACGAAAACTAGTTGGTTTTCAATTTCAGTTTTCAAGTTATAATTTTTAGAAAAAAACAAGGGTTCTATGAAAAGTGAAAACTTGTTTAGGTGATGAAGTTTTTGTTTTAAGAAAAATAAGATGGGTGATTATAAAATAAGAAAAATAGGTTAGGTAATAGAAAAGTAAGAGAGATAAAGAGAGTTTTATAAAAAATATGGGGTAGGTAATAGAAAAGTAAAAGAGAGAATATGAAAAGTGGTATTTTAAAAAGTGAAATGAAAATTTATGAAATTGTTGTTAAGTAAACAAGTTTTCATTTTCATTGAAAAGTGAGATGAAAATTTTGGAAATTTTCATAACCTAAACGCACCCTTAGCATCTCCCCCTCAAAATAAACCCTGGTGCGTTTCTCCCCCTCAGGATGATCAGGGTCTTCCTGATCATCATGCTTCCGTTTATGGGTTTCAGCCTGAGGTCAGCATTGTAACTCTATAACAGCGGATTCTAGGCCGTCAATTCTCCCGTTTAACTGCTCCTGTACTTGAAGCACGAGCCTTGTCATGGTGTCCATCTTGTCAGATAGTTCGACAATTTAAGCTTGGACTGATTGGGTTCCTGGTGGCAACTCCTGAGATGCAACACCCTTACCCTTTAGAAAAGAGAAAAGGGTGGTATGCTGCTCGTTGGAAGCTGCCTTAAGGGCGTCCAAGTCAGCCCGGGAAATCAACCCGGCAGCACGTAGAGCTGCAGTTAGCATCTCGAGATAAATCCTGGGATGGCTTGATGTTGATGGCGATTGAGTATCAACATGAGGACTTCCTTCCATTCTCTCTGCATCCCCTGTTGTGGGTTCAGATCCGGAAGTTGTAGGAGTCGCCACGGAGGCGGCTCCGGCTTGGGTGGACACCACGGAGGCGTCGTGCATAGTGTTATGGGGTGGGGTGTGAGCTGTGGTCGAAAGAGTGTCGGTCAGTCAGGGCGGCATGTGACCTATTTCAACATCACCTCTCTCCAGGTGAGAGGGTGATGGTGTATGTGCTATTTCCCCATGCAATGAAACATTTTCTCTTAGACGAGAAACTGAGTGCGTGGTTGAGGTTTATTCGACCACTGGACTAGTGGTCTTATGCTGGTGAGTCTGGCTAATGGGGCTTGGAACACCCTAAGATATGTTACCCTCTGCTCTCAATTGGTCAGAGACGGTTCATTCAGAATCGACCGTCTCTGCCTGCTCACCTACAACTCCCTCCCACGTTATATAGATCTCCTGCTCCCCAGACCCCAATATATTTTGCATTGCTGCCTCCACTCCCTCATCCTTAGTCATAGGAACCTCACCTTCGGATTGGTTAGACTCTGTCGGTCCAGACAGAGCCTCATCCAGATACACGACCCGAAAGTATTCCCTTACCCTTTCTTCACTTTTGTCCGCCAGATTTAGTAGTGACAGTGGAATGTCCATGGTAGGGACATCGACAGAGTCTGCTGGGTATTTAATTCGTTGAAGAGTGGCAGTATTATAAACATCAGCCTCTGGTCGTTTTGATGAATATCGTCATCTTGATCCATTGCATATTGAATGAACAGCTGAAGGAATCGTTGAAAGGGTATGAACTTTCTTTCTCTCTTTGTTCCTGTTTCTTGAACAGCCCGCTTCACTTTGTCAAAAATGAATGCTGTGTGGACGTAATGGCGGTCGAATCCAAAGGCAGAAAACATGTTGAGGACTTGGATTGAGGCTGAGTCATGACCGGAGTGCTTACCGGTAAAGCACTTATTTGTAATGTCGAAAAAGACCCTCTAGTGAGACTAGAGTTGCTTGGTCTTAAATTCGGATGGTTTGGATAATTGGTCATGATAGCCGCTGGTGAGTATTTCTTGAAGTGTTTGGGCTTGTGACGGAATGGGGGCAAAGGCGTATTTGGTTATTGGGTAGTTTTCAGTACGAAGGCGTAGAATGTGGCGGATGGCTAGAAGGGTGAGCTTGATGGGAACGAAGTCGATGACGGTTGTGAAGTAAGGTTCAACATCTTTAACGAAGGTTAGATGATGCCAGAATTGTTGTAGGTATATGATGGGGATGGAGATGGCGGTAGTTAAGGCATAAAAGATGAGATGGCCTTTGCGGATATCAAAGGTGATATCCTCGGCTTCGTGGCGAAGAATGGAAAGGTCAAGCTGCCAGTTGTGGTGGGGGGGGGGGGGAGGCATATTCTGTGAATTGAGCGGATGGGAGAAGGGTTTCTTCTGGCAGCTGTGCATTGTTGTTTGGGATTGGAGGATGGGGGATGGTTAGTATAATTTGAGGGTCCATGAGTCGTGTAAACATGCAATACTTTTAGTTTATCAGAATTGTAAAGGAATGAACCATTTATATTAATTCTGAAATAAACGTGAATTTGAAACCGTCTATTCTGTTTAAAGCAACAGGACTTTTATCAGTATTATGTAACTTCTACCGAATAAAGTCCAAACTCGATCGTTGAGAGACCAATGTTAGAATAGACATTTTAACTCAAACACTTATTCTAACTATAACCAATGGTGCATAAGACATGGATATTTTTGTTGTTTTTGAAGTTAGTTAAATGCAAAGAAATGGAAAAATTTTTAAAAAATCCCAAGTGTTGAAATTCGAATGAAGCGAATTTTGAATTTCGGGTGCAAAGGAAATTTGGGTGAAATGATCCGAAATTTTGATGGGATAGAAATTCGGATGGAATGATGCATGAAAATGAAAAACGAAGTATGAAACTAAAAGATGTTGGGGTTGAACCGAAATTCGGATGGATCCGAAATTCGGGTGATCATAACTATTATGAACACTTAGTAATAAACATGAATGAATAAATTTTGGATGGGAACTGAAATTCGCGTGGACCCGAATTTCGGGTGGTCCGAGACAGTTAGTATATGAAGACATCCGAATTTCGGGTGAACTGAAATTCGCATGAACCATATATTATATTTATAATTTTTATAAGTAACTGTCATATGATCTGAATTTCGGATAGGTCCATGAAATGAAACATTTAAACTGAAAATTTGCCTAAGGAGAGGTCATCCGAATTTCGAATGGAGCTGAAATTCAGATGGATCCGAGTTTTGGACTTAGTCAAACTAGTAGTTAATGTGTTCATGCACATGCAAACGTGAACAGTTCTAAAAATTCATAAAAATGCATGAAAATGCATATCCTAATGCTAAAAGTGGAAAGGAATATGTTAGGCACAAAAAGGCCTCAGTCAAACCTGTTCTACATCTGAGGGGGAGATTTATAATCAAACCTGTTGATGCATTTGAAGGTTGAATTTAAGGCCTGTTATATGTCTTATTGAAACCTGAAAATGATTTGCAATATCAGTCTAAAGCTGTTCTATATGTTGCATGTGTTGCAACTTAGACAGTTTGTCCAAGCTGCTCTGTCTGCTGAACAGGCTGGACATAAACTGTCTACGCTGCTCTACACTGTTGAGCAGCTTGGGCATTTTTAAAGTGTTCTGTTCTTTGTGAATAGAACCTGTTCTTTGTGAACAGGCTAAACACTTTATGGAATATGTTTCCAAGTCATCATGTATTGTTTTTGACTACAAGATCAGTTTACAAAGTCGAAGACACAGTGGAAAACAGAACTGCTCAGCCTGCTCAAGCTGTTCTGTAACATGAAGACAAAAGGTTATTTGAAAAAGGGTGACAGACCTTTTTCTTATATCAAAATAGGCCTTTTCAAGGAAGAAAGACGCAAAGTTGACATTCCTAAATTAGTTAAAGGCAATGCAACAGTAGACAAAGTAAAAAGACAAAAGTTCTGCACATGTGAAGACAAGTCTGCTTTTCAGAAAAGTGCAGAAAAGGTTATGTTGTCTTTTCAACAAGACTTCTCCTTTTTCATTCCATCCAATGAAGATGTTTCTCTTAGATCCTCTAAGTGAGTATAAAAGGAAGCTTCTAAGGACAGAAAGAGGCGTGAAGAAAACTAAGTGCTGAAACCCAAGAGTGAACGTGCAAGTGTGATTTTCATGCATGCAAACCTTCTGTGTAAACCAGCATCTGTGTGTATAAGCTGTTTTACATAAGCCGTTCCTTTAAGTCTTGTAAACACAGTGAGTGCT